>ML109216.1:178706-223881 GCA_003697995.1 Taxidea taxus jeffersonii
TCCAGGGTTATGGTCCTTGATTTAACAACTGTTTTCTCCAATTTTCCCTTTGGGCTTAGAGGTGGAAAAAGCTTCCTGCTGTTGCTAGTGTGTGGTGCTCCACCATCCTTTGTTCTTTAAGCTTGCCCACACCTCTGTGAAATAGTGCCCTCATTCAGTTCCTGTCAAACCTTTTGAGTCAGCCTGCTGTGTACTGCCTGGACCCTGACTGAAGTAAAGATCAAGGTCAAAGCTTTCAGTAATTGAGCATGAACTTCAATGAGCTCCAGACTGTAAACTCAGGAGCAAATGGAATCATCAGCTTTCCTTGGAACTACACAACAGTACATAAAGAAAGTAAAGGACTTGAGGAAATAAGTCTTAGCTCAGGAATGTGAATGGGAATACTCTAGAACAATTACCAAGATTACGTAAGCAGGGTTAGATGGCTGACTACCTTCTGGAGAAATGTCCACTCAAACTGGTCAGCATGGAACATAAAAGTTATTTTAAGAAAGTTTTCTGGAATTTGTGAAATTTTTAAAGCTTAAAAGAGTGGTCTTAAAAGAGTGACAATAAAAATTATTGAAAATATTTGAGGGATTGTGTGAGTACTGTTGATTTAGGAAGAATAGAATAAGATGCCCTGCCCTTTTTTAAAAAATAGTTTTTTTGAGATACAATTCATATAAAATACAATTCACCTATTTAAAGGGTACAATTTGATGTATAGAGCACATTCACAGGATCATAAAAGGCTATCACAGGCTATCACCACAGCCTAATTTTAGAAATTTTTCATGCCCCTGTAAAGAAACCTTGTACGCATTAATAGTCAATGCCCATTTCCTGCCCCCGTCCATCCCCTCAAGCCCCAAGCCCCTTTAATCTACTTTATGTCTCTATAAATATGCTGAGTATAGTTCATACAAATGGAATCATATTATGTGACATTTTGTGACTTTCACTTAGCACAATATTTTTTTGGTAGCCATACTTCATTTCTTTTTATTGCTAAATAATATTTCATCGCATGGGTATATACACATTATTTATCCCTCTATCAGTTGATGGACATTTGAATTGTTTCCACTTTTTGGCTACTATGAATAATGCTGGTAGAGGCATTCCTGTACAAGTTGTTAGGTGGACAGAGTGTTTTCATTTCTCTTGGGTACATTCCCTAGGGGTGCTGCTGCTGGGTTATGTGGGAATTCTGTTCAACTTGGAGTAACTGCCAAACTGTTCCTCTAACGCTGCTATATAATCTTAAATTCTCACCAGCCATGAGGGAGGGTTCCAATTTCTCCACTTCCTCATCACTTAGATTTAGATTTATTTGTTTGTTTGTCAGTGAGAGAGAGAGAGAGAGAGAGTGTACAAGTAGGCAGAGTGGCAAACAGAGGGAGAGGGACAAGCAGACTCCCCTCTGAGCCAGGAGCCCCATGTGTGACTCTAATCCAAGACCCTAGGATCATGACCTGAGCTAAAGACAGACACTTAACCCACTGAGCCACTCAGGCATTCCTCTCTCTCTCTCTCAAAAGATTTTATTTTTTTAAGAAATCTCTACACCCAATATGGGGCTCCAACTCACAACCCTGAGATTGAAAGTCATATGCTCTCCTCACAGAGCCAGCCAGGCATCCCTTTCTTTGATTAGAGCTACCATAGAGGGTGTGAAGTAGTATCTCATTGTGGTTTTGAATTGTATTTCTTTTATGAAAAATATCATTGAGCATCCTGTTATGCATTTATTTGGCCATTTAGACATCTTATTTGGAGAATTACTGATTCAGATCTTTTGCCTAGTTTTTAATTGGCTTTTCTTTTTCTTACTGAGCTGCAATAGTTCTTAATCTATTCCGGATGTAGGTCCCTTATCAGATATATGTTTTGCCGATATTTTCTCCCATTTTGTGGCTTGTCTTTTTACTTTCCTGATAGTATTGCTTACACCACGGAAGTTTTGAATTTTGGCGTAGTTCAATTTATCTGTATTTTCATTCTTTTTTTTTTTTTTGTATTTTCTTTCATCACTTGAATTTTCGGTGTCATATCTGATAAGCTATTGCCTAACCCCAGGTTGCAAAGATTTACATCTATGTTTTCTTCTAAGAGTTTTATAATTAGCATTTAGGACTATGATCCATGTAGTGTAAATTTTGTGTATGGTGTGAGGAAGAAGTCCAGTTTTATCCTTTTGCATGTGGATATTGGTGTACTGTAACATCTCTCCCTTCTCCCACTGAATTGTCCTGGGATCCTTACTGAAAACCAACTGCTGGATTCAGTTTGTTAAAATTTTGTTGAAGATTTTTATGACTTTATTCATATATGATATGAATATTAGGTGTGTGTCTATATTCATATAGAAAACATGAACGTAAGAAACACTGGTTGTAGGTTTTTTACAGTGTCTTTGGTTTTGATATCAGAGTAACACTGGCTTTATTTTATGACCTTAGAATAAGTTGAGCAGTGTTTTTCCTCTTCTGTTTTTTGAAAGAGTTTGGGAAGGATAGGTATTCATTCTTTGAATGTTTTATTGAATTCACCAGTAGATCCACCTGGCCTTGGATCTTTGTGAAAAGTTTTAAAATCACTATTTTTTAAAAAGATTTTATTTATTTATTTGACAGACAGAGATCACAAGTAGGCAGAGAGGCAGGCAGAGAGAGAGGAAGGGAAGCAGGCTCCCAAGGACCCTGGGATCATGACCTGAGCCAAAGGCAGAGGCTTTAACCCACTAAGCCACCCAGGCGCCCCTAAAATCAGTATTTTTATATCTTTACTTGTTACAGGACTATTCATGTTTTCTATTTCTTCTTGAGTCTTTTTTAGTAACTTGTATCTTTCTAGGAATTTGTCATTTCGTTTATCTAATTTTGGGTGAATAGTTGTTCACAATATTCCTTTATAATTCTTATTTCTGTAAGGTGGTTGGTGATGGCCTTCCTTTCATTTTTAATTTTAATTATTTAAGTCTTCTCTCTTTTTTTATCTTGGTCAGGCTAGCTAAAATTTTGTCAACTTTGTTGATGTCATCAAAGAACCAACTTTTAATTTCATTGGTTTTCTTTATTGTTTTTCTATTCTCTATTTTATTTATTTCTGCTCTAGTCTTATATTTCATCCGTTCTGATTGCTTTGGGTTTAGTTTGCTCTTTTTCTAAATTCTTAAAGTGGGAGATTTTCTTGTGGATTTGAGATCTATCCTCTTTTTTTTTTTTATTTTTGAGATATTATTTATTTATTTGAGAGACAGAGAGAGAGCACAAGCAGGGGGAGCAGTGGGCAGGGGGAGAAGCAAGCCCAATACAGGACTCAATCCCAGGACCCTGGGATCATGACCTGAGCTGAAGGCAGATGCTTAACTGAGCCACACATGTGTCCCTCTTCTTTTTTCAATGTAGACATTTGTAGCTCTAAATTGCATTCTAAGCACTGTTTTAGCTGCATCACATAAGTTTTGGTATGCTATACTGTTTTATTTCATCCTCTTTGATCCATTGGTTTTTTTATAAGTGTGCTGTTTATTTTTCCCATATACGTGAGTCTCCCAAATTTTCTTCTGCAGTTGATTTCTAATTCAATTCCACCACGGTCAGAAAAACGTACTTGTATGATTTCAATTCTTTTAATTGGGTCTTTTTATATGGCTTAATATATGGCCCATCCTAGAGAATGTTCCATTTGTGCATGAGATAAATATGTATTCTGTTGCTGTTGGATGGAGCCATGCTTTTAGTTGTTATTCAAGTTTAAAGTACAAAGGTGCCTGGAATCAAACACTTTTTTATCTTCTTCACCTTATCCATGGTCAAACTGGGAGAAGAAGAGTTGCAATCATTTGTTACTATCTATATACAGATACATAGATGTACGTAAATATAGACTATTTTATACAGTGTGGAGACATATAAATTTGAGAATGAGGAAGGCTGAAGTAATAGAAACACCATAGATCTAAGATTTCCAACTCCAACTTTCTGACAAAAATATAGAGGCAAATTCTAGAAAATTAGGAATGGATTCGAATATTTTGAAGATCCTCTCTGATGTTAAAATAGTAGGCAAATTACTTAATGTCTCTGGTTTCCTCTTTGATCATCTCTGTTAATTAAGATCATAATAGTAATAGGTTCTTAAGGGTCTTGGGGAAGTTAAATGACAAATATTTGAGCTAAGAAAAGACATAAAAATGATATAGCTAGTGTTAGGCACATAATAATTATGTCAGTTGTTTATTTTTATTTATTTCATTTTTAAGTTATTTTATCTTATTTCTCAAAGATTCATTTTTTTCATTTGAGAGAGAGAGAAAGAGTGAGACAGAGAGAAAGGGAGCACCAGAAGGGCAGAGGGACAGGGAGAGAGAGTCTTTTTTTTTTTTTTAAGATTTTATTTATTTATTTGACAGACAGAGATCACACAAGTAAGCAGAGAGGTAGGCAGAGAGGGGAGGGGAGAAGCAGGCTCCCTGCCCAGCAGAGAGCCCAATGCGGGACTCGATCCCAGGACCCTGGGATCATGACCGGAGCTGAAGGCAGTGGCTTAACCCACTGAGCCACCCAGGTATCCCAGGGAGAGAGAGTCTTACGCAGACTCTGTGCTCTGCGCAGAGCCCAACACCGGGCTTGATCTCAGGAACCTGAAATGATGACCTGAGCTGAAACCAAGAGACTAGCTAGGCACCCCTAATGATTTTATTTTTAAGTAATCCCTACACCCAACATGTGGCTTGAACTTATGACCCTGAGATCAAGACTCGTATGCTCCACCAACTGAGCCAGGCAGGTACCCTTAGGTCAGTTGTGTTTAGATACAGATGTTATTTAGATACAGAATGTTAGTTTATCTTAGATATAGAAATTGCGATTACCAGGAATAAAGCTCTTTTTCTTCCCTCAGGTTAAAAGTACAAGAAATTCTTCTTTACAAAGCTGCAGGTTTTTTAAAACTTTGGCCTTATTTCCTTGTTCTGGGAGGCAAAGAGAGTTTTTGGTTGCTGTTGTTTTAAAGCTTTTTTTGCTTTTAAGCAATCTCTACACCCAACACAGGGCTCGAACTTGGATGTTCCAGTGACTGAGCAAGCCGGGCACCCCTGTTTTGTTTTGTACTTTTTTAGCCAGACCCCTGAGCCCCTGAAACTTAGTCTAGGGCACCCAAAAAATGTTGGACCATTTGGTGAGGATGTTATAGAGAGGAACAACCATCTCATGGATGCAGAAGGTCAGACTAGTAACTATAAATGTCTTTCCAACCTTGAGCTTGCAGAGATAGGCAATAGAGGTTATGAAAATGAGTATTAGCATAAAATTATCTTGTGAATCTGATCATACTAATGAAAAAGGGACACATTAATCAATTTATTTCTTGGAATGATATTAGAGTTTTAAGCCTTCTATATTCCATTTACTAAATCACTTCTGACAGCATGTTATGGTAATGTAGTCATAGGAAAGAGTTAATTCATTTCTACCCAAAAGCAATTTACTACCTCTCAAGTGTGAGTAAGAACTACAATGTGCTGCTAAGCAGATATCCATGCATCAGTGGAAACGGGCCCCAGAAACTTAAAGTTTCATTTCCTCTCGAACTTCTTGACAATTCTCTGCTCCTGAAAACCTCAACCCAAAAGTGGGGGGAGGTGGGGACAGGCACCTGTAAATTTATTCTGATTTAAGATTTGAGACTTTGTAACTAAAGATAACATCCTGAATGACTGTACTGCTTTTTCTACTCTCCCAGTTCAGTTGGACCTCTCTCCCCAAAGGCTTCTTAAATGGACACAATTTTCAGGCATAAAACCCCACAGAGCTTTTTAAAGGACTTAAATGATGGAGGTAGAATTCTTGTAGCACTAATCAATGCTGAAAAAATAAATATCCATTTCTCAAGTCTAAATTATGAAAAAGAAATCCTTTTTTAAAGTAATCCCCATGCTCAACGTGGGGCTCGAACTCATGACCCTGAGATCAAAAGTCGCATGGTCTTCTGACTAAGCCAGCCAGGTGCCCTGAAAAAGAAACTTTTGTAATGTCAGATTGCTCCCTAACATATTACTAAGCGTCCTGGAATTTGCTATAGTTTAAAACTCACACACATCCTCATAAAAACATTCTCTAGAATGTAAAGTCCAAGAGGACAGAGAAGTTCATTTACTTCCCTGATGCCCCCAAACACTCCAGCAGAGTCCAGCATAAAGTGAGGGCTCCGTGAGCAATTGTTGAATGAATTCCTTCATTTAACATGTGAACATTTATATACAAAATAGTTCAAATGCTCACAAAAATCTTCTGTGTGCTTTATTTATGAATTAATCATATTTCAACTCAGAAGAAAATATGATTATTTGCTGGTTCTCTTATAGCAAATATATAGACTGATTTGAAGTCAGAAATTGTCAGGTGCCCGGTTGGCTCAGTTCTGAAGAGCCTCTGACTCTTACTCTTGGGGATGTGAGTTCGAGCTCCGTATTCGGTGTAGAGATTACTTAAATAAATACAACTTAAAAAATAACAAAGTGGGAAATTGCTAAATAAGAAATTATGGGTAAAATTTGTTTCAGGTCAGTAAGTCATTTTATTTTCTTTTAATGATTATTATTGCCCTTAAAACTTATAAATTATAGCCATGTACTAGTTTTCCTGAAGGAAGTGTTACATTGATGTTTCTTTTTCTTTTTCTTTTCTTTCTTTCTTTCTTTCTCTCTTTCTCTCTCTCTTTCTTTCTTTCTTTTTAAAGATTTTTATTTATTTATCTCCCAGAGAGAGAGATCACAAGTAGGCAGAGAGGCAGGCAGAGAGAGAGGAGGAAGCAGGCTCCCCACCGAGCAGAGAGCGCTATTCGGGGCTCGATCCCAGGACCCTGAGATCATGACCTGAGCCGAAGGCAGAGGCTTAACCCACTGAGCCACCCAGGCGCCCCCCCCCCTTTTTTAAAAGTAGACTTCTCTCTCTCTCTTTCTCTCTTTTTTTTTTTTTTACAGATTTTATTTATTTATTTGACAGAGAGAGAGCAACAGAGAACAAGCAGGGGAGGCAGAGGGAAAGGAAGAAACAGACTCCCTGCTGAGCAGGGAACCCAGTGATCCAGGGAAGCTCGATCCCAGGCCCCTGGGATCATGAGCTGAGCCCAAGACAGATGCTTAACCCACTGAATCACCCAGGTGTCCCTACACTGATGTTTCAACAGGGTTACTGGATAAAATATGAATATATTTTTAGTATGCATATGTCTCAAATATTGTATGGGACATATATATACTAAAAAAAAGTTATTCATTGTCTATCTAAAACTCACATTTAACTGGAAATCCTGTATTTTCTTTCTTTTAAATTTGACCACCCCATCTTCAAAGTAAGTATCATTGCTCTCATATTAAAGTGTGTCACAATCAAATACTGTTGCTTAATATGTAAACCCATAATGGACTATCTTCAAAGACAATGTTTTTAGTCCATGATATTTATTATCATCATTCTTCAGGAACATAAACAAAGTAAGGAAGAAAATAGCTCCCCCAGTGACAGTAGTGGAGTGACTCTCCACAGGGCCTCTCCTTTGTAGTTCTGTAAGGTCAGTGGCTCCTGGGGACAGGGCCACACCAGGGCCCAGAATCCTTTCTCTGGGCAGAATGAACCCTATTCATGTTACAGGCCCTCATCGGTGTGTTCTTCCAGAAGTTTCTTCTCACTCGGGAAGTGTGGTCCTGACCATGTGGAAATACTAGAAATTGTAAGAATGCAACAAGGAAAATTCTCTTCTCCAAGAGCCTTCTTCCCTCAGGTTAACCCTACCCAGAGGTTAAAGCCTCTGCAGCTGTAGACCTTTGGCTCTTTGATCTTTGTCTTCACAAGGATGGAAATGGGTGCCTTCAATATTTTGCTAAATTCTCCAAATTCTTTAAACAAGAGGCAAAGGCAGAACCTCTATGCAATGACTCCTGTTCTCAGCATGATTCTTTCCTGTTCTTATCTCCTTTCTCCAAACTGACCTCAAATGAACACTGAACGTTGGGTTAACTTTGGATAAATGGGGGGAGGGTTTCTGGGGGTCCCAGAGTGCTACTTTTAGAACCAGACAGAGCAATATTCAAAGCTGATGGTCCTCAGGTCAGTTACTCAACAGCACTGAACTTCAGTCTTCCCATCAGTCAAGGGGGGGCTAGGAGTACCATGGAGCCCATGGGGTCATGTGAGATATTGGGGTAAAGTGCCCAAGATGTAAATGCTAATTAAATGTTACTATTATTAATACAAAATATGTATTTAAGGATATACAAATACTCATAGAAATTTGCTTTTGAACAAGTAGTCTCTCTTAAAGTAGCGAGGTCTCCAACAGGTTTTCATGGGAATTCAATAAAGGCTTAATCAAGTCAACACATATAGTAAGTGGTATTAGAGTAATACAGAAATTTAAATTTCATTTCTTTTTTTTTTTTTTAAAGAACTCTCAGCTGTTGGCTTCCCAGTGCTTACAGAAGGATGACCAGATCTGCAGTGTTGTTGTCTCGGTTGCCTTTGCGCAGAGGACGGAACACAGTGTGTTAGGATGTCAGAGGGTAGTGATTTCACAAAGAGGCAGGGTGGGGGCCATACAGGTGAGGTGCTGCTGTGATCGGCCTGCCCTCACCTCTGCTGGAGTCTGTGGGAAAAAGCCAGGCTGGGAACAGTTTTGTACTACTCTCCAGGCATTCTTCTTTAAGTAGGGGAAAGTGCACTTTGACTTGTCTCCACCTGTGTGCTAACCACTTGCTTAATTTGAATGTCCTAACGGCCACTGAGAAGATGCCTCTCTCTCCTGTGGGATTGTTACCTAGTCGATCAGGACTGAAGTTAAAAAGAAGTCAAAAGACTTAGTGCTATTGTTAGTTCCACGTTTTCTCCATTTTTCCCTGTCTCCAAGGGAGAAGAAGAAGCTGAGTTAAGGACAGAAATCAGCGTCTGGAATCTGTTCACCCAAGAATAATGGATCTATTCTGCTCAAAAAATGCCTCGATTGTTGATTTGTTTACTTCAGCTCCTTTTCTGAAGGAGAGTATCAGAATTTTGGGGACAAAGCAAAATTGGGAGCAAGAAGGGAGAGAGAAAAAGAGAGAGAGAGAGAGGAAGAAACGTGCCTGCATGTGTGCAAACAGGGAGCTCTTTTCTCCAGAGGGTTCAAAATGCCTGCTCACCCGGCTGAGGGTTACTTTTTCCCCAAAGCTAACTTATGCCACCATCAAAGTGGCTAGCTGGGAAGGCTGGTCCTCATTTACTTCATTATCCTGGGACTTTCTTTGTTCATCTATATGAAGACATTGGATAAGACACAATCTCAGATTTTTCCCAATCTAAGAATGCTCTTATTACATTATTGAAATAGGTACTGTGGACTAGAATGCCCCATAATCAAAGCAAAGGCAGCACTGTGTGTGTGAAAATGTCTTCTTAGTACAAAGGACTTACTAGGCACTTATGAGATTTTTTTTTGCCTATTTCAAAAGTAGGAACCAGATTCTATGGCTGTGCTAGTTGGTTTTAAATCCCATTTTTTGGGGAAGGTAAATGTCAGCTAATGTGTAGCAATGTGTAGCACAGAGAGCCGAGGCTAGAAGCTCGAATATCCTTGTGAGTCACTGGACCTATTTAGAAAGAAACTTGGTGCTTTTTCCTGGTGTTCCCCCCGCCCCATAAGATACAAGGGCAATTCTAATTTTCAAGCCAATTTCTTTGCTCTGACCTTTCTCCATTATCAGTAGGGACTTGGGGTTTCATTAGGCAAGCTGAGGGTCATAGCTTGCCACTGCTAGTTATCAGGTTATTATTTAAAGGTGAGTATTAGCAATTCCATGCTTCATGCAATCTTTTGGTATATTAAAAAAAAAAAAGTAACAGCAACCACCACATATTCAGTACTTGGTTATGTTCTGGGAAAGGTTCTATGTAAGTGTTTTGCCAGCTGTAACTTAATCATCCTACATCCTGATGAGAAAGGACCAATATACTATCATTTCTGTTTGGACTTCACCCAGTGAGAAAGGACCTGTCACCCAGCATCTCAGAACTTCCCCCAGTAAGGGAAGGATCCAAGATTTGTACAATTCTGACCCTGAAGTTTGCACTTGCAGCCATTCCTGGATTCTGCCACTGATCTCTGTTAGTTCACCAGCGCTATGACAGTTTCCTGGCTACGTGGCCTCATTCATATTCTTGTCTGCCTTGTCACATGGCCAACACTTCTGCGAAGGAATTTGTGGTCCTGGAACTGCATGTCTCCTTGCGAAATCTGAGTGCACCACCCCACCTATAAGCGAATGTCCAGCACCACGTGGGTATCTTTGCTTGACACCGTCAGCCTAGGTGTGGCAGACGAAGACACATCATGCTTTCCGGAGAAGAGAGTCCTACTTGGTCTTCCCAGAGCCATTCTAAGGACCCTATTAGAAGTCACAGGATTTTCCTGGAAACATTCAGCCGTCCAAATTAGGCTAATGTCTATGTCTCAGGTTTCCCTTGCTCCCTGATGAATCTTAATGCTCTCTGAGTGTGTAAGAATAGCAAGTATTCCCAAAGTTCGGGTAAGGACCAGACCTTCCCTTTTCCTCCTCCCCAGATGAGCGGCGTGGCCGTACTAAGGTCAAGACAGACAGCAGAGTGGGCAGAGAATGGGGAGCACAGTGTTTTGTGATCTGTGGTAAGGCTCTGGCTGATGGCTTCCTCTGGGTTTCTAACTCGCCATGCCTTTTAGGCAGGCTAAGGACGCTGGCATGCACATTTCAGGAAGTTTGGATACTAGCATCAGTGGCATAAAAGAGATTTTTCTAATTCTCCTCTCCCTTCCCTCCCCTTCCATGGCTAGCCAGCTCTCTGGCTCCAGCTTCTGCCATGTAGCCTGGGAGAGAGCAGCTGTAGAGAAGGGCTGGGGTTCCGGGTGTAGGGGACAGCAGCTGCTCATGGTGCTGCCCGGTGTCCACTCCAAGCGAGTGGAGTCCCAAGACTCCCTTAAAACCCTTGCAAGGCAATCACTACACTTCGTTCTGAAGGGAAGAAAAACAGAGGTTCCTAGTGTTCTTCCTCAAACTGGGCATTTAGCCGACAGAGGCATGTAAGCCAACTGGGGGCATGTCAGAGGCTACAGAGTACCCACTGTATGCAAGGGGCCACAGCAAAAGAAAAAAGGGCAACTTCCCTTCTCTCCACTACTCGCCCTGGGGCGATTTGGTTCTGAGCACCCCTGAAGGGTCATCGCCAGCACCACTGACCACCTGTAGGGTTTGGGTCCTCTAGGGTCTGTAAGGTACTCTATGACCACTCTGGTAGGACCTATACACAGGGTCAGTGAATGCTTCTAGGTTCTTAGAGATCACAGAAGATCTAATCCACCTCCCTGGATGATTGTTGGTTTGAGTAGACCTTTTACAGCATGGCCTAGAGCCTGTGGTTGATTGAACTCACTATCAGTCGCCTTTGTTGCTCAGCCCTAAGGCTAATTTGCTGGAGAAAGGAGCTAAAACTTAGCTCTGGCTATAGCTACATTGAGAGTGACTGGGGCCCCTGAAACTCAATGCTAGAGTCCTTCATAGGCCTCTCCCATGTGCAGGGACATCTAGAGACTTCTTTGGAGTTCTACAGCCCACCTGCCACTGCACTCGGGGGAGACGGAAGACTGAGTTTTGCTGATACCTGTAGTAATACCCATGCACCAACGAAAATCCCATTTTGCAGCTGGCTCCTTAGCCATATTCCAGGATGAAGCAGGGTTGGGGACTATGTGTCACCCTCTGCTTGTGGCAGGGAGACAGATGAGCTCAGAACTCAGGGCTGAGTGTAGTTTAAAACTTAAAAAAAAAAAAAAGAATTAGATAGTCATTCAAATTGGATGGCTTATTTATATAGCTCCCTGAAATAAGGAAATAAGAATAAACTGTTTCTTCCAGCTGCATGAGTCTATGAAAAGATCATCAGAGAAGAGCTCTATCTACCTTCTAATCTCAAGTAACACTTAAAAACACTTCATTAAGTACATTTTACAAAGGTAGTTCCTTCCTGCTCCCTATTCAGTGGTTTTTTTTTTTTTTTTTCTTTGCCTGATTTTGTTACCAGCCTTTCAGAGGCTGATTGGTTTATTTCGGGAGGAACTTAAAATAACCAAATTCCTTTCAATACTGGCATTTATTTTTCTTGGTTCAAAACTTTGTTCTATGCCACAGATTTTTCAGTTCTTTTCCTTTTACCTTATACCCAACAACCCCCTGGAAAACCAGCAGACAAGGATAAGAATTACAATAAATAGTGTATGCCCCAAGCCGTGGCTTTCTTATTCTTGGCCCTTATTTTTGGCTTTCATTTAATTTTAAAGAGCATTCATACTTGCTAGACTGGTCACATCTTGCCTCTCCCTACATTTCTCTTGTCCCCCCACCCCCCCAGAGTTGGCTTTGTTTAGCATTCTGGGAGACAGCTTAGCCTACCTCATCACAGAAGGTGAATGGTCCTTACCATTCCGAGGCACTGAGGATGGACAGATGCACGCAAGGAAATTCTATTACTCATATCAGGTTGAAGCACATGGAATCGCCTATAGGATTATTTTTGACCTATACAATTAAATTCATATGGTTTAAACTAAAATGTAGGGGTTTGAGGCTCATATTCATACAGGGAATCATAATTTTCCTGTAAGCACCATTCAAGTGGAAAGAATGATGGTCTTCCCTCTTTGATAGGCTATGTTGGGGCTGAATACCACATTTTTCTAAAGATGATAATTGCTAGCATTTACTGGACAGTCCTGCTTCTTCTTCTGTAATCCTCACTTCAGTTCCATGGGGTGGGAATTAGGACTCCCATTTCACATATTGGAATAGTGAGGCTCAGAGAGGCTGAGTAAAAGTAGGCCTGCCTGTTCAATGCTCTTGAACTTTTCCACTCTACTAGTCAGCCTCCTGTTTACACTAACGTCTTGCTCTTTTTTAAAGCTCTTCCTGGGGCACCTGGGTGGCTCAATCAGTTAAATAGTTAAGTGTATGCCTTCAACTCAGGTCACGATCCCAGGATCATGGCATCAAGTCCCTGCTTGTGTGCTCTCTTCTTTTCTGTCAAATAAATAAATAAAATCTTAAAAACCAAACCAAAACAAAAGCTCTTCCTAATATTCCTCTTCACCTGACTTTGTCTCAAATAAGTATAGGCAAATGATCCACCCCCTGATCCTCACTGGACCCTAATTGCCCAGGATATGGCTGTGATGCCTCTCTGCTGATAAGGAAACTGTAGGAAGTGCCATTTATTTATCAACTGATGGTCCCTCATTTCCTCGAGTAGAAATGCTTCAACAGTTATGAATTTTTTTAAAGTTGTAGACAGAAGACCCATTTGTATGTGTTATAAATGGACTGGGAAGCCAGAGCACAAACGCATCGTGTTCATAGACGCCATCAAATAAAATCTAAGAAATTAAATTAACCTGACATACTTAACGAAGTACATAATCATTATTCTGTTTCATGGTAATTAAGGAATAAATGGAATGCATTCCATGTAAGTGACTGTAATTGGCTTGATGGTATACAGTCAAGCCAAATTTTTAGGTTTTTCTCTTACCACACTTAGTTTTGTCAAATTTAGACAAGGGGCTGGTGTGGACAGTGTCCCCAATGCCTTGTGTCATTGTCATCACAATTGTCACCATCACCAGCACTGACCAGCCCAGGTGTGGCTTTTACACTCCTTCTTTCAATGCTTAGGGTCTCCTTGTCCCCTCCTTCTCTGAACCCTGGCCTGGGGTAGCTGCTTCTTGGGTTGGGCCATGCTCCTTGTACCTCTCAGCTTCTGGGCTTCTCCCACACTCATGCTTAGAAGGGCTCCTTCAGCAGCTGCTGAAGTGGTGATTTCCTTTCCCCTTGGCTGTCCTGGATGCTGAAGGCTTGAAGTCATTCATTCCTGGGCTCCCTCTGATTTTGTGGATGGGTAAGGTGCTGGGTTAGTGTGAGAGACTGTGAAACAGAGCTGCAGGAAGGGGAAGGCAAGGCTTATGTCTGAACTCCTGGCTGAGTGTGGGATTTCCGTGTCACAAGTCACCCTATCCTGTTGGTTTAAACCAAAGGGAATTTATTGGACCCCATAACTGAAATATCAAGAGCAGTCCAGGTGCTTGGGGATGTCCTTGGGGATCTGTGTGTCTCTCCTTACCTAAGCTCTGCTTTCCTCTGTGCTGCATTAATCATAGGCAGGCAGTTCTGTGTGGTGGGAAGATGGTCATCAGTAGTGCCAGGATTCAATCAACCATCTTAGAAACTAGAGAGGAAAGAATCTCTTCTTCAGAAGTTCCAGCAAAATTCCTGAGATCACCTCTGATTTGCTGGGCTCTTCCCTGAACCAAGCAGAAAGGCCATGGGAATATGATGGTCTAATGGATCGCCAGGCCTCCATCCTGGGGACATCTTAGAGCTGAAGATGGATTTAGTTCCATTTGACCACATAGACTGATAATGGGCAATAGTGGGCAGCAAAGGACAATCGGATGCTCTTACCAAAAAAGGGAGAATGGAGCAGGGAAGTGGAAATTACAGATGGCCACCTGAGTTGGTGAAAAGCAGGGCAGAAGGCACCTGCAAAATGGCATCAGAGTCCCCATATCTGGAGATTTGGCTCAGAGAACAGGGAGGGTTAGGATTCTGGGAAACAGAAGAGATGGGAGTAGCTCTGATCTCAGTGACCCATTCTACCTACTGAGTGGATCTTTCAACACTTAAGCTGAGCTGTTTTACTTTCCTCCCCTTAAAACACCTCTCTCAATTGAATGATGTTATTTGAAATTTCTTTAACCACGGACAAAACTTTCCTCTAGAAATGGAGAAGATGGATTGAGGTACCAATGTACTAGGAAGGGTGATACGAACTACAGATGAGCTGTAGCCACAGTAGAAAGGAAAATGTTACAGCATGTTCTCTTTTGAGAAGGAAAGGGAATGAAAAAGCAGCAGGATCAAGAGGATGGCATTCCCAGACAAAAGAAAGAAAAACTTTAGGTGATTAAGGGCAGGAGAGAGTTGACACTGACTTCCCAGATCTGTCAACATCAACCCAGCTGGTTAAACATGAACAGTGGCCACAAAACCCACCCGAGTGGAAATGCTATTACATAGCATGGTTTGCTATCAACCCTTTTACTTTGAAAGCTTCTCAGTTTATTGATAAGAAACAAACTTTCAAAATTTGTTTTGGATTGAGAAATCTCAGTAGCCTGGACAATCTTGATCCATTTAGGCCATAAAGCAAGCCAGCGAGAGGGATGTGAGATAAAATATGCCAGGGGAGAAATTTACTGGCTCTCAGCCATATTAAGAGCCTTGGCATTTCTTTCTTTCTTTTTTTTAAGATTTTATTTATTTATTTGACAGAGAGAGAGAGAGATCACAAGTAGGCAGAGAGGCAGGCAGAGAGAGAGAGAGAGGGAAGCAGGCTCCCCACGGAGCAGAGAGCCCGATGCGGGACTTGATCCCAGGACCCTGAGATCATGACCTGAGCTGAAGGCAGAGGCTTAACCCACTGAGCCACCCAGCACCCCAGCCTTGGCATTTCTTCATAAAGTTAAACATTTTTTGTTTTCCTTTTCTGATGTCATTTGCATTTTGGTAAATAGGACTTACACTATCTTAAGCCCTATTCCAGAAAAGCAAATAGTCCAAGCTTTGATAACCCTTTAACGTTCAGAAACTGCAAGAATTTGGGTTTAGTTGATATTTAAAAGACATTGAAAAAACGGTACATCATACCTCTTCAGTGTGACGTCACCTTAACTGCACTTTCTGTGAATGAAAGAGTGTTTGGGGTCCGATCCTCCTGATGACTTGGCTCCAGGCTTGACAGTGTGGGTCAGAACATTTCATGATATTCTGGTGGTCTCCCAACAGGGACCAGTAATGTGACAGCAAAGTAAGTGCCATCACGCTCGTAAGTGTTTTTATGATAGTCACTCTTCAATATGAAAAATACATGAAAGGTCATGAACAATATTTTAAAATGTCCATAAAGAGAATCAGCACCACAAAAAAAAGTTAATTCCCCTGTACTTGTATAAGAAGAAGTGCTATTATTATGGTCATTTCTGGACCCTCTGGCTCTGACACCACATGTCGAACAACAGGAAAATGTCTGGGATGGTGGAGGGATAGGATCATGTAGAGAAAAAAGCAGTCTGGGAGATCAGATATCTTATCCCCTCTTTCATAAAACATTGAAATCTATAGCAACAACTTTTTAGTTAATTCCTGTTCTTAGCTGGGAGAGAGAAGGGAAATTCTTACCCATATATCTGGAAATCAGAGACTTAGAAGCTCAGGGTGTTGGTTGTAATCACGGATCAAAACTGGACATCAGGGGTGCCTGGGTGGCTCAGTCAGTTAAGCATCTACCTTCGGCTTAGGTCATGATCCCAGGATGCTGGGATGGAGCCCCCATGGTGGGGTTCCTAGCTCAGCAGGGAGTCCGTTTCTCCCTCTCCTTCTGCCTCCCTTCCATTCATGCTCACTCTCTCTTTCTCAAATAAGTAAAATCTTAAAGAAGAAAAAACTGAACATCGTATTAAAATGTGGACTTTCCTCACAGAATTTATGGCTTTTGTTTTCATTCACAGTTGCTCTCTAACAAGTGCTCTCTAACAAGCTCTCTAACAAATACAATTATATTTGTATATACATATATATATATACACACACACGTATATAAAATATATTGAGCAAATTAGCATCTCCAACCCCCTCTCCCCAACATATAATCCTCATTGTGCTTATTTTTAGGTTCCTGCGTTTCAGATTATCAGTAACAATGATCTCTGATAACTGTTAACAAGCCTCTGAAGCTAATTGGGCATAAAAAGAAATCTTTGCATAAAAGCCTTCTCGTTAAGCTTGTTCTGGATAATGGCCAAGGTTACCATTTTACCATGGACTCCTGCGAAGAGCCCGGGGTGCCCCCACCCAAATCTGCCAGACAGGTTTGGAGACTCCTGGGCCACCCCCACCCTACACCCCGCCAGTCTAACTACTTCACCACTTCACTGCCTTTTACCCATAAGTCAATGGGAAAGGAAAACAGTGACAAAGAGGAGGATAGAGGCTCTAGGTGGGAGACCAATGCTGTCTTTACACCTGAATGAGCCAATGGCCATGTCTACACAAGGTTCACCATGCTTCCCCAATCCTGAGTCAACACGAGTAGCTTCTCTCCCTCTTCTTTTCCTGCCTACTAGGAACTCAAAGTATAAAGCGCTTCTCAAATTATGGAGCCTGTCAGGTGACCTGGAGTGGGAATGAACCCAATCAATCCCTTGAAACTGACCTTGTGTTCTCGATTGTGTTTGCAGAGTAAAAGAGAGAAATTGCACACTGGGTGAAATCCAGCCTCCCCGGTAAACTAAAGGCTGGAAGGTGAGGCTCTCCCTGGTCCAGCTTGCTTGGGGAGCCCAGGCTTTGATGTCAATGATGGGGGCAACATGCTGTGTTTGCATTTAGAAGCAGCTGAGAACCGGAGAGATTTTAGAGATTTTTACCTAATTGTGACTGGGTCATTTTTCTGATGGCCCCACACTGGTGAGTGTGTGCCTGAGTGTGTGTATTCTCTGTGTGTCTGTGTCTAGGCTCTAGGGTTGGCAGGATTGGCTGTGAGGTAGGAAACTGTAGAACGTGATATTATTCCTGAAGTCAGGGAAAGGTGAGGGGGGAACTCGTGGGTGGTAGATCAGAAACAAAGCATTGGGAGGATTTTCCTAAGCTGGGAGATTACTCCTGCTTTAGGTAAAGAGGAATATTTTGTTCATTCCCCTCCCTCAGATTATGTATCATTTTTGATTGCATCGAGCTTTAAAGAGTTGATCTTCGAGACATCTCTATGCTGTTTCTTTTTAAGCCCATAGCAGAGGAGACAGCTCTGTGTTTCTTCGAGTCACAGGATGGTGACTTCTGTGATCCTCTTCTCGAGGGGACAGCCATGAAGGCTCATCTCATAGGCAAATCCCCGGACTTGCTTGGCCACTGACTTTGCTTTCTCTAAGTGATTGAAAAGGACACTTGACACACACTCCCTCTTTAGAGATCAAGTTATAATTAAATCCAGGAAAACTCTGCCAGCTGGAGCCCACTGGTTCTGAGTTGGGTGTTTGTTTTTGCAAAAGCCCAGAGTCACAGCATCTATGTTCCTGCCACAGGCGCGACCACGTAGGTGATCGTGAAATATTTGTTCTGTCTACAGTATGTTTTGCTCGGAGAAAATGAAAGCCCACCAGGAAAGTAAACTTGCTTTGAATACAGATGTAAACATTTTCTCGAAAAAAAGAAGCCCTGCTTTTTCCAGACAGGACGAAAGGTTAGTCTGATATGGCGCCAATAAACAAGAAACCGTAACTAAGTAGATAAGAATAGGTAAACACAAATGGCTCAGGAGAAGGGAGCTGTCTGGTGGGGTGCCAGTGTGAAGCCAGATTTAACAGCTTCATCAAAGGGGATGTGTTAAATGCTCATTAACTAAATTTACAAATGATCCCCAACTGGGAGGTGTTGTAAACAACAGAGGCATACACACACGCACGTGCGCGCGCACACACACACACACACACACACACACACTAATTACATACACACGCTCACACCAAACAGGAAGTGAAGTAACAGCTTGGAAAACAGATAGAAGATAAAATGTTTTTAAAGGCAGGTGTTTAAAGAAAACATTAACATAGATTGAATACGGAATTAGTCAACAACCTGAGAAGAACAAGTCGCAGTCTCTGACGAATGTCATAGGGACGCTGCAGGTGGCAGGAGGGGAGTCTGTGTCCATGTGGCGGGGGGTATGCGCAGCCACGGGGATCCTGGAAAAGATCTGAGATGCTCAGAAGGAGAGAGAGCAGGGGTCACTGGACACCAACAGAGACAGATTCGTGATTGAAGAACGTTTGAGTGTAATATGCTGCCATGTTCTTAATGTTTATTCCTAGAGCACCCCTAATTCACAGGAGTCATTGACCCAGACCACACCGTGGATCTTGAACGTGGAAGAAGGATCACACTGGACCATGTAGGCACCCCACTGATTCTTGAGAGGCCATTAGGAGCAGACCCCTTAAGCTATCATGCTGGCTGTTGCGCTGACATCTTGAGGAAAAAGGAGTACATTCTAGATCTTGAGCTCCATCATGATGGCATCAGAGACCCAGGACAAGTACAGCACATAGACTCATGTCCCATCCCTGAATGTGACCTTCTGGGCTTCCCCTATGTATAGGCTCTAAGTACAGCGCAGGGCTGGCAGAGCACATGGAGAAAAGGCAGAGAGAGAGAGGAGACTGGGTGATGGGACACCTGGGTTATAATTCTGCCTCTGCTGCTAAATGTTTGTGTGACCATGGGCTTGTCTTGGACCTCTCTGGGTTTCAGTTCCCTAGTAAGATCAGAATTCCTTCCAGGAGAATCTATGAATTGGCTTCAGGGAAGCCTTAAAATCCCTCGATGTTTACCACCATTTTCTGTGAATGGGCATATGTGCACTTCTTAGAGGAAGGGCATCTTCTTTAGGAAGGAATCATATTTTTACAGACAGTCCTCATGCAAAAAAATGAACAACCATTGACCATCGCTAGATTATTGGTAAGGTTTGCTCTTGAGCTAAACTTTAATCCCTCAGCCATATAATCCCTTGAATCTCTAACTCACATAAGTAACCGGAGGGCTGGTCCTAGAAAAAGAATCTGAGGCACATGATCATCACAAGTCACCAAATCTACAATCCAGACATCTGATCACCTTGATTGGATGTGTTCAGAATGAAAATGGTCGGAGGCCCTGTGCTCAGTTGATTAGAACATGGGAAAAGTAAGTCCAGGGTTGCTGGTCTGATAACACACCTAGACCATTTCACTTTTCACTTGGAAAGTCAATAAAGGGGGGAGAAACTTCTACCGGAATCCCCTGTATGAGACCCCTATTCTGAAATCTTCAAACCCAAGAAGAATTTTGGAAAAGAGAAAAATACATAGCCTTTCACCGCTTTTGGAAAAGCATCAACTGTAATGTCAATATCACTCCCTTAGCAAAAGCTTAGTAAAGGGTTTACTGGCTACCACCCTGGGAAACAGCTTTCTTTTTTTTAATTTTTATTTTTTTTTAAAGATTTTATTTATTTATTAGTTAGAGAGAGAGAGCGCGAGCACAGGCAGACAGAGAGGCAGGCAGAGGGAGAAGCAGGCTCCCTGCTGAGCAAGGAGCCCGATGTGGGACTCGATCTCAGGACGCTGGGATCATGACCTGAGCTGAAGGCAGCTGCTTAACCAACTGAGCCACCCAGGCATCTCTGGGAAACAGCTTTCTTTCGGCCCCCAAACCTTTCCCAGGGCCACCCTATAAAGTAATATTATATACCCCGTAGTGTGCTAGGTGCTTATCTTGTTTAATCCATGCTACAACTGTAGTAGGTGGATAACATTAGCTTCACCCTCATTTTCCAGATGAAGAAACAGGACTTTAGACATGGTGAGGCAACTTTTCTAAGGCTACAGATGGGGAGTACTGGAAGTTATTCAAACCCTGGCAGCCCTACTTAAGACCTTGCTGTGTGGCTCAGCATTTGTGTCTGATTCCTGTGAGTGGGGACAGGAGGTGAGCAGGCTGGGGGTGAGGAGAAGGACGTAACATCACATATGTTCAGTGTGAGCAAATGTCCTTTCTGACATGGGCATCCCATAAATACAATATGGACTGGATACAAAGCTGATTAAATTTTATCTCCCAACAATTTCCTCAGAAAATTCACTTCAGGATAGTATGGTTCAAAGCAAAATAAATCTTTCTCTCCCTCCCTGCTGTCCCTCTCGCCCTCTACCCCTTCTCTTCCCCCCCCCTTCCACCCCTCCCCCTCACTTGTTTTCTCTTATTCTCTAACAGAAAGAGCCCATATCCTTGGAGTTCTGCTCCTTAAAAAAATCTATGAGAAAACAGATTCGGAATAATGGCTACCTTTGGGGGTGAGGAGGGGATGTGATAGGGGAAAGATACTGAGTGGCTTTAGTTGTATAAGTAATACACTTTCTTGAGCTGGACCATGAGCCTGTGCTTATTGGTTTATATATTTTTCTCTGAAAAAATCTGAATATCATTAAATCATAAATTAATTTTTTCACAATCTGTCTAAAAAAAAAAAAAGATTTACTTAGCCTTAAAAAAAGTTCATACCAATTGACTGAGCAGCTATTTCTGGGAATCTGTTCTGAGGAAATAATCTGAATCGAGGATTAAGGATGTATATGCCAAAAGTCCATCGCAACATTATTTCTAATTAGAAAATCTTGAAATAATTTAAAGAGCCTCACAAAGAATGATTGGACTAATCAGGCTACATTTGTGAGCTGGAATATTACACAGACTTCAAAAAAAGATGCTTACAGAGAGTTTTTATTGGTATGAGGAAATGCATTTGATGAAGTCGTATGTGGAAAAGCAGGATATGAAATTATGCATAAAATAAAATTTCAAAGCTCTGGAAAGGACTTAAAAAAAAAAAAGAGACTGAAAGAAAACAAGGCCCATAGTGAGTGCCTCTGGATTGTGTGACCATGGCCCTTTTGTACTTGTTTCCAAGTCTTGATTTCATACAATTGAGCATGTATTACTTTTATATAATAGAAAAAATAATTGAAAAAATGGTTCTCCTCATCAAAACTATTTTGGCAGTTTCGTGCATCTGCAACTGGGAAGCATTTTGTCCCTTGTCCTGAAATAGATCCCGTGCCTGCTGCTGACAGACTGTGGCTAACTCGTGGGGCTCTGGGCAGGCCCTTTGGGGTTCACGGTGCGGCCTTATCCCCGCTCTTGACTGCACTTTACAAAAATCTTGAGAACAATTCCTCCTCCAGACAAGTCAGAGTTTCCTGTGCTGCCTCATCTGTGCCAAGACTGGAGAGAGATGAGGAGAGGCCACTCTGAGACCCTAGTGAATATGTGTGCTTCTGACCACGCAGGGAAGAGCTATGGACATGTGAAGTGTTATCGCTCTCTCTCTTTCTCTCTCTCTCTCTCACACACACACACACACACACACACACAAACACACACACACATTCCCCCTGGCCTGAGCTCCACGGGAGGAAAGTATGTGGGTATGTGGCAGGGGTCCAGGGGCCTCAGTGGCAGCTGTCTTAGGCCCAGGTGGCCACAGGGCAGCAGTCACAGCTGTGGGGCTGTGGGGCCGCCAGGAGGAGGAAGGGGGTGCTCTGCACTTATCTCTTTCTCCTTCCTGTCCCCTCCTCAGTCCCACCACTCCACCAGGAGAAAAGTATGGCGCTCGCTACCTGCGGGGTCACGTCCGGCAGAAAGGAATCTACACCTAGGGCTCAGACGTAAGCACAGCGGAAGCCTTCTGGAGTGGGGTCCCCGGACAAGGTGGAATGCAGCTGGCCTGGATCTTGTAAGGTCTCCTTCTTGGGAGTCCCTCCCTACCTCCTGGGGTACCCTGGACACTCCTGCCCTTGTGTCCTCTCTGCAAAGAAATGTGCTTTGCTTAAAGGCAGGGGCTGCGGCCGGCTTCTGATGCCCGGAGCAGTGAGCTGGGGAGAGAGAGAGTGCAAACAAGGACAAGACAGCAGGGCTAGTTACACCTTGCCACGATCTGCATCAGGCATCCTTAGATACTGTATACCTCTAATGTATATTCAAAATAGGAAATATATACTTAAAGATGTTTGATTATATATATGTTTGATGGACATTTTTATATATACTTAAGTACATTTAAATATAGATTTTAAATGTTTGATATATGTACACATATCTATGGTATCGATGTGCTTTTCATCATCCTAATATTAGGCAAAGCTTAGCAAGCAACAGATATTTATTTATTTATTTATGAGGGAATATTCAGTTCTTTTTCTTTTTTTTTCTCTTTTTTCTTTTTTTTAAAGTCATTTCTACACCCACCAAGGAGCTTGCATGACCCTGAGATCAAGAGCTGCACACCCCCCCTGATGAGCCAGCCAGGTGCCTCAGTAAGCATCAGTGAGAAAGCCATACAGTACTCAAATCATGACTCCTCTTTCTCCCCCACACCTAGAGTTCCTCATGTCATCCCTCCTTTCCTGACACGGCCACTCCTAGCACTTTTAATTATTTTATTTGTGTTCTTTTCTGGTATTGCCTTCCTCATTTTTTAAAAAAGATTTTATTTATTTATTTGACAGAGAGAGACACAGCAAGAGAGGGAACACAAGCAGGGGGAGTGGGAAAGGGAGAAGCAGGCTTCCCACCAAGCAGGGAGCCCGATGCGGGGCTCCATCCCAGGACCCTGGGATCATAACCTGAGCCGAAGGCAGATGCTTAAAGACTGGGCCACCCAGGCACCCACATTCCTCATTTCTAACTCATGTACTTACCCAGCTAATTCTCTTTTTTCCCCCATTATAGGCATGTAGACATTATGTGTTGACTTTCCAAAATGAAAAAATAATAATTTAACATTCCATCCATCCTATCTCCCACCCATAGTCCCACCTTTACCCCCACCCCATTTTTTTCTTTCTTTTGTGCTCCCAATATGGTGATTGTGTTAGTTTGGGTCCTCTGAGAAGCAAAAACCAAAGTAGAATTAGAAATGCACAAGGTTCCCTGGCACAAGTGCCCGTGAGGATAAAGGGGTAGCTCTCTGGCTAACCTGACCCCATGGAGAGGGTCAAGGAAGCAGAGGTGGGTGGGTAGAGCCTTAGACTTCAGAGTAGTTTGAGAAATTCAAGGCCAGGTGTAAAGACTGACTGGCCATTGGAGAAGTCCAGCCCTGGGCAGCAGTGGCTGGCGCTGGTCCCCTTGCTGTGCTCAGGTGATGGCTGGGAAGCTGACCGTGCCACCTTTCCTGGTGAAGACAACCCTGGGTCCCAAAGAGGGGACACACTCCCCAAAGCAGATCAGCCTTTGAAGGGAGGTCTGAGCTGAGTATTGTCAAGGTCACCACATTTATATTCTGCTTTAGGGTTCTAATAATGTTCAGTGCTTCCGTTGTTGTCAGTAAATACTGCTAACAACTGAGTCATATTGTATACTCTAATCATATTTCTTTTCTCATTATTTTTCCTTGGAGGTTTCTTTTTTAATTTGTTTGCTGTCCTATATATATATCCACTATTCTGCTCCAAACTTTCTGACAGAATATAAAACACCCTGTGACATAGTAGAACCCATTTGTGTACCAGTCATTTTCCTTTCTTTCTTTTTTGGAGATGTTCCATCTGGAGCCCTATTCTGGGTTGGTGGTGCTTTGCTTATTCCCTCATTTTGGTGGAGCATGTCTTCCAGGAGTCTGCTGAAAAGGTGCCTAAGTGATGTGAGTGTTTTGATCCCTTATATACTTTTAGTCTACCCACATATTTGTAAGTTTCTAGGTCAGAAATCATTTGCGCCTCAGAATTTGGAAATTATTCTTTTCTGGCTTCTAGCATTTCTGTTGAGAAGTTGATGTCATTCAGATTCCTGATGTTTATGTGGATTCCCCCCTCCTTTCTGGCAGCTTTTAGGACCTCCTATTTATTCCTGGTGTTCTAAATTTCATAAGGATGCATTTTAGTCTCTATGCTGGGTGCTGGGTGGGTCTTTCTAATCAGGAAACTCATGTCTTTCACTTCTGGGAAATTTTTGTATTGTTTTGTCGATTTCTTCCATTTTGTTTTTTCCAGTGCTTGCTACAACTTTTTTTTTTTTTTATTTTTTTAAATGTAGGCTCCCCCAGTGTGGAGCCCAACACGGGTCTCACTTGAATCATGACCTTGAGATTAAGACCTGAGCTGAGATCAAGAGTCAGACACTTAACCAACTGAGCCACTGAAGTGCCCCTAGAACTTTTATTATTTGGACATTTGACCCCATTGGACTGATCATCCAATTTCCTTAGACTCTGTCTTGCTTCCTATCTGGGGCTGACAGATTTTCTAAACCTTATCTTCTAAGCCTTCTACAGATTGTTTTTGTTACCAGACCATTCCTTTTTTATTGTATCTGTTCTTGGTTTTGTTTCTGTTGCTTCACTGAGGCTACTCATTGATTCAGTTCTGTCTCCCACATTGTCTGTCACCTCTGAGTTCATTTTCCCCACTAATCTGTTTTCTCCTATTGTTTGATTCTCCTTTGTTCTCACTTAAGCCTGGGGCATCAGAAATCAGATTGTAAACCCTGTGTTGTGTGACTTTTTGTTGTAGGCTTTACTGTGATTGATTTGATAGAGGGCCCAGATTCTTGTTGAGGATCCCCAAATGTCAGTATTTATAAATCTTCACTGTTGGGCAGTGAAGATTTCAACACAGAGGAATCCTCCTATTTCCTCTCTTGGTGGTGGTAGTTGGGGTGGGGGAGGCTGTTTACAGCTCTGGCTGCCAGCATATTGGGACTGAACTTGGAAAGTAACTGGAAAAATCTTGCCTCTCAGTACGTAGATTTTCTTAATTCCCTTGTTTTTAGAGTAGTGACTGAATCCCTTCCTCAGCCATTTTTGAGACCAGACTTTCTAGTTCGGCTTCTCTAGTCTTCTGCTATGATGGGGAGTGAAGTGGTACAGCTTTGTGGCTGCCCAGACAGGCCTGGGATGGTAGGGGCTGGGGAACACGGGGTTCTCATTACTCCCTATACGTATAGGCTTCTAAACAATCCTCCTATGTTCAGCCCTTTCCTACCTCCTAGCCTTATAGAGGATGAGACAGCTCTGTCTTCTCTCCAAGAATCTTCCTAGATTGAGTGACTCCAATGAGCTTGTTCCTATGGCTATTCTCTAGACTGCAAACCCCAAGTAATTCTCAGTTTTCTTCATTGTATACTACATCAGTTGCTATGGTTTCCTTCAACCTATCCTCAATCTTTCCAACTTCCATTGGCATTTCTCATTTCTATTATCCACCCTCCCCACCCAATCACTGTTGTTCTAGTGGTTTCATTTTTTTCCCTCTTATTTCCATTTTACCAGGGTTTGAGGAGAGAGTGGGAAAAAGAGCATATGTTCAATCTGCTATGTATAATGAGACATCATGCTTCTCTTGTGTTCTATTATTACATTTTCAATGCCCTCCAGGTCAACAGTCTGCCTCAAAAATGGTTAAAAAACCCCTCCTTTGTGGAATGTGCTCAGAGGTAGCAATAGCTCTCAACTCTTCTTATTCCCAGATATTTTTCTTCTTTGACTCTTTCTTGATCAACTTCTTCATGAAGGTACTGAAGGGTTACCCTTACTGTCTGATCCTGTGCTGCTTTATACCCAATAAGTCTCATTCTACCTTCATAGAATCCTTGCCAGGTAGGTATTATGATACCCACTTAACAGATAAGAACTATGGTTTTGGAAATATTTCCCAGGAAATTCAGCTAGTAAGAAATGGAGGCTGGACTCAAGTGGGATCTGCTTTCCTTTCTCTCTCTCTTTTTTTTCTTTTTTCAGGGGTGGAAGGGCTTGGGGGGAGGGGAAGAAGGAGAGGGAGAAAGAGAATCTTGAGCAGGCTCCATGCTTAGCACCCTGAGATCATGACGTAAGCTGAGATCAAGAGTTGCACGCTTAACCGACTGAGCTACCATGGCGCCCTGCTTGAATCCTCAGTCTTACTTCTAAGCTTACTGCTCTTTCCTGGGCACTTTGCTGCCCACCCTGAAGAGGGTGCTTGTGCTAGGTGGCTGCAGTACTTGTATGCTTAGTGTTTTGTGGAAAACGTGAGTTCCATGAGCGCGAGCCCTCATCTGCCAGCTTACCCCCATCCCCCAAGCACAGAACAATACTTGCTGTACTGAAAATACACAATCAATATTTCTTGAATGAATGAATGAATGAATGAATGAAAATGACTTCATTTAACTCTCAGAGCAACCTAATCAGTCATAACTCTAATATTAGAGTTAATATATCTAATATCAAAGTTTTATAAAAGGTTAGGAAACAAATCTTAAAAATTTGGGACAGTCTTTTCCAGAGGATCACTCTTTCCAGAAAGTGTTGCTTTCATATCTGTGAAATAACCCACGATAAGGTGCCCACAGGGGCTGAAGGAGAGTGCTGAGTTGGCTTGGCTAAGTTAGTCCAGAATTATTTAGCATTCATTCAACAAAATATTAGTGAGTATCCACTGTGTATTACTGGGCTGCGAGATTTATATTCATTAACTCTCCTCCCATCTCCATAATAGCTCTGCCAGAGAACTCGTTGGCCTAAAACCATTTCCAAAATATCCATTTGTCCAATGAAGAGTTTGCTTAAAATTCAACCTCCGTTTGAGAATCTGGACTTCATTTTAGTGTCCTATATTTCCTTGGCATTTTGGAAGAGTTAAATGGTTTAAAACAATCCGTTCCTTTAAGGCCACTTCTAGCTTGATTTTGTATTTCTATTAGGTATTTACTGAACTTGCAGGACTTTTTTTAAATGATGGGATTGTTCCAGATACTGGAAAGTGCCTTATTCTATTTGACCTACTTTTGGAGAGTAGACTCCTTTTGGTCCATTGTTGCAAAGCCTTTTATTCAGAATTTAAATGAAATTAAAACTTTATTTAATTTAATATTTCCAGGACACCTGAACTCCCAAGAGGACCAGATTTTACATGAATGAATGGGTTTTTGGGTAAGATGTTCTCCAGTCAGACTGTGATGAGAAAAAAAAAATGAAGACAAAGACCTAGGGAATCAACTTACTGTCCTTCTCTTCCTTCCTCTTCTCCTTCCTCTCCCCTCACTGTAATCCAGGGAGGAGACTGGATTCCTCCTGGCTCCTGATTTTTATGATTCTAAGTGTTAAATGCTATTTTTCCAGTTCTTTTGAGTCAAAGGTGTGGATTCAAGAGGGTCATTCACTGTATGTATTGGAGGGAGGCTAAACTTCTGGCAACCTCTCTAACAAGCCCACCTCCTATTTTTCAAAAAACCATGCCTCAAAACATCAGTGGGGCATGTGAATGGCTTCAAATGGAATGACTAAAATACCAAGAGAATTAGATAACTTTATAGTACCTGCATAGTGATTGTATTAATTATGGCAACACTTATAATAGTTCAAACAAGTAGAAGAGGGGAGAACTCACATTCTTTCTGCCTACCTAACATGTCTTTGGATCAGAATTTGTGGACTTTGTTAAATGTGTTAACTATTTGAGCAAGTCTCTATTTTTGATAGGGGAAAATGGAATCAAAATTGTTCTGAGAGATTTGAGGGAGAGGTAAGGGTTCAAGGATGACACAAGAGTAGCTGAATATTTTAGGGATGCCTGGGTGGCTCAGTCAGTTAAGCATCTGACTCTTGATTTAGGCTCAGGTCATGATCTCAAGGTTGTGGGATTAAGCCCCCCATCAAGCTCCATGCTCAGTGCAGAGTCTGCTTGGGGTTCTCTCTCTCCTCCTCTTCCTCTGCCCCTCCTCCTGCTCAAGCTCATGCGTTCTCCTCTCTAAATAAACAAATAAATAAAATCCTAAAGTTCAGGAAGTGAGTGTTCAAAGACTATATTTTGTTGCTTAAAAAAAAAAAAAAGATAAACAGGAGCACCTGGGTGGCTCAGTGGGTTAAGCCTCTGCCTTCGGCTCAGGTCATGATCTCAGGGTGCTGGGATCAAGCCCCACTTTGGGATCTCTGCTCAGCGGGGAGCCTGCTTCCCCCCCCAACCGTCTCTGCCTGCCTCTCTGCCTTCTTGTGATCTCTGTCGAATAAATAAATAAAATCTAAAAAAAAAAGACAAACAGATGATTATTGGTAAAAAAAAAAAAAGAATAAAGTATGATTAGCTTTATTTCCATATTTGGAAAACTATTGGAGTGTCAACACAATGTCTACAAACTTCCAGCAAGAATTTTTTTAGAATTCCTCAGACATGGAATAAAGGCGATGTCCTTTTGCTGCCACAGTGCTTTATGGGCCACCAACATCATCTGATCCTTGTCACCAGTCTGTCTGCACAGATTCTGACCAGTGACTCTGAAGCTTTCTCTGAAAACTCTTAGCTGGCTGGTCTGGGCATAACGAACCAAATGTCCTTCCATGTAATAAAATTCTACCACTCTAACTTTTCAGGTGTTAAAATTGTATTTTGGAAAGTATATCCACAGGGATGTCCACCAAAGGGGACTTCAGAGCGTTGTTGACTGTGACAGCTGAGTCGGCCGTCTGATCTGTGCCAGGAGTCATATCAGCTGTGAGGACATTCCTGTGTGAAGCATGTAGACTCTGGGGTCAGACTGCGTGGGTCCACACACTGGCTCCTGCAGATGCTGCTTATGTGACCAGTTGTGTGGCCTCTTATCAGTAAAGTAAGGATTTTATGTGACTACTTCACAGGGTTGTTGTGAGGATAAAATAAGTTAAAACGTGTAAAAAGCTTAGAAGGGTGCCTGGTACCTGGTAAGTGACATAGTAAGTGTTAGTTAGGAATGTATCACTATCATTAGTATTTATGTAAAGTATGTGAAATATACAAAGCATTTTTTGGGGTTGCAATTGCATAGGAGTATATTTGTAGTGTGTATACACACACACATACACACACACAATAATGCTTTTTTATAATCCTGGAAGTACAGTTTCTCAACAGTGTAATTTCTCTTCCTTTTCCTTTGCAACTACTTGCCACCAAACAGCTTTCTCATAATCCCTGCCCCCCACCTCCACTGGTTTTGAAGGTACAAGTGTTACCTCTTCCTCCATCACAGCTTTTAATTTGGACAAGGCTGGACACAGGGGTCAGGTTTTTTCTGGTTTCAAGTTCTCTGTCTGCCATTTTCAGATTTAGATTGATATTTTACTAGCACTTGTCTTCAACCTGTTATGGCTTAAGGACTAGACTAGAGCTTTTAGATGGATTATCATTTAATTTTTATAAAAACTCTTCAAAGGTAGGTAATACTCCCATCTTATGGATGAATAAAAGTGAGAGTAGAGAGCTAAACTACCTGCTCAAGTCCACATAACTAGGAAGTAAAGAGCTAGAAATAGAACCTGTTTATTCTTACTCTAAGCTCCGTTCTCTTCCCACCACTCATAATCCCTCCCTTATAAAACAGTATAGATAAAATAATAATGGACAAATTCCATCAATATCATGCCCTTGAAACTGACTAAAGGATCCACCCAGAATTCCACAGGCATTTTTGTATATCTCTCCACCCTCCTTTAAATAAGCCAGCTTTTTCTCTAGTACTCCATCCATCCATCCACCCATTCATCCACCCATTCATCCACCCATCCATCCATCCACCCATCCATCCATCCATCCATCCATCCATCCATCCACCCACCCATCCATCCATCCATCCATCCAACCATCTATCCATTCTCTCATCCATCTATTGATCCAGTCACACCATCCATTTATTCATCTGATCACATATTTTTTGTTCTATTTTATTTTTTAGATTTATTTTTATTTATTAGAGAGAGGGAGGAAGGACGGGCAGAGGGAGAGGGAGAGAGAGAATCTCTTCAAGCAGACTGTACACTGAGCATGGAGCCCAAATGCAAGCTTGATCCCAGGACCCTGAGATCATGAGCCAAAATCAGGAGTCGGATACCCAAATGACTGGGCCACCCAAGTGCCCCTATCTGATCACATATTTATCCATCCAATTATCCATCCATCCATTCTTTTACTAATTATCTGCTATGTTTCAGGCATTGTAGCAAGTGCTGAGAAAATCCCTGTTTTTAAGGAGGTCTCAGTTTAGGCAAGAGGACAACATACAAATTAAAAATTGCAATATAATGTGGTGAATGTTAGCATATTGTGGTCCTTACAAGGTGTTCTCAAAATTCAGGAGAGGTGGGAGGGAATTTCTAACTTTTCATAGGGCATATTTTCAAACTGTGATCCTTGGTGATTTAGAAGGTCAAGAACTATGTGCAAAGTCTTTTTAGAGGGGTTTGTGACCAAGGCAGCAGAGAGGGGGAAGTTTGAGGCCTCACAGAGGAGTTTTAACTCTGTTTGAGGCCTCACAGAGGATTTTTACCTGTGTTAATGTTTGAGCTGATGAAGAGTTTGCCAAGAATCAGAAGGGGAGGAAGACATTATAAGCAAAAGAAACCTTATGGAGGATTGTGATGAGCCCTCGGTGTTACATGCAACTAATGAGTCATTGAACACTACATCAAAAACTTACGATGTACTATATGTTGGCTGACTGAACATAATAAAAATAAGAAGAAACTATGAGAGTAAAACCACAGGCAAATAATTTGCTAAGACTCCAACATAGAGTATCATTTGAGGAAGTAGCAGGAGACAAAGCACCTAGGACAGGCGGTTAGGGTTCAGATAAAGAAAGGAGCAGAGTATGAGGCCAAGAATTAATTTTCAACAAAATTAAAATATTTTCAAAAGCAGTATTATAGTTCATCGTAAAATTTATTCCCTAGTGTCATTAAACAAAAAGGTAAAAGTCCTTACAGTCCATTTCCAGAAACTTGTAACAAATTCTCCATCTTTGGGGGTAAATTTGCATTCAGGAGTTTATCTAGGAGCTTGTTTCTGGGGAATAATGTGTTCTGAATTCCAAACAATGGCTTATAAAACTTCTAGAGAGAAACCAGGCCATGAATTGGCTCAGTGGCATAGCCCCTTAGTGACACGCCTGATGTTCCAATATGGGCCAGGGAAAGGAGATCTGAACATTTGTTTATTTTGTTACTCAAAAAGTGGCAGAGAGCTTTTTGGAAATATGTATTACGTAATGGTAATGGGAGTTAAATTTATGATACAGGTTTCACCTGGGAAGCGTCTGCAACACTGGTTTTATTTTCTTCCCAAACCTCTGCAGTTGAGATTAAGTAGGTTAGTTGAATTAAGATATATATATATATATATATATATATATAATCATCTCCTGAAGAGGCAGCTGGTGTGAACTAGCAGCATTTCTATAGATTCCAAGGCTCATTTGCTATTCTCCTTAGATAGAACAGAAGCGATGTTTCTAAGCCTAATAATCCCCCTTTCTGTCCAACTTAATCAATACATCTTTTTGCATCCTCCAGCACAAAAACCCAAATGTGCTTCCTTTTCTAAAAGGAAGCCTCTGTCTTGCTGGGATTCAGAGGGCAGAGTCCCATGACACAGTTTGCAGTCAGTTTTTGGCATCTGAAAAACTCTCCCCTTTCAAGAACTGTGGGTGACCACTCAAGAGGGAAGAGTATTTTGGCATTTGTGTGGAGAATCTTACCTGCCAACTGGGCTGCTGGTAACCTATTGTTTCTGAAACCAGGGGAAGCACATGTAACAAGAGCAGGCTTTGTACTGTCAGAACGGTTGTGATGAGCACCGACAAATAGCCGTGTCTGCCCCTTTCCTCCCATACTAGCTCTCCTCAGCTTCCCGAACACTCTCCTAGGGCACAATTGTTACTTCTCAAGACTGCCACTTCAGATTTCCTCTCTTTGTGAATATCATAACCCCGAATCAGACTGGCATGCTAGCGCTATGCCCTCAGTCCCCCATCACCTTCTCTGCTTCACTCTGGGGATCAATCTTACCAAAAAAGCCGAGAGGAAACTTAACGAGGTGGACTAGGTCAATATGTTCAGACTGCCATTTCTTCTAGGAATCCTTTTCATTATTCTGTTGTCCTTCAACAAGCATGTATTGGGGATCTGCGGTGCTAGGCACTGTCCTGAGCTTCTCAGAGAAGATGGTAAGCAGACTAGACTTCTGGAAGTAACCCGCCAGGCCTCGACGCACCAAAGCCCAGTCCAGAGTTGGAGAAGGAGCCAGAACCGCCTCAAGGAGCCAGGCTGGAGGGCTCAGCCTACTCATGCTGCCAGGCCCTCAGACCCTTGCTTATCACCACAGTAGGCTTCTCTTTCCTTTCATCATCTTTAATGGACAAGCCTAACCTCCTTTCTCATTCAAAAGGAAATGCACTTCACACTATAATATACTGCTGTAACCGAGAAGACCCAAACAAAGTCGAGAAGAACACAGCAGGAGGCTATTAAAATGCTATATAATTCATCAGATGGTCCCAGTCCCCTGAGGCTTATAACAGGGAGTACATAGTTAACATCCTTCATTCTTAGCATGACTGGAAAGATTTTAAAATAATTGCATAGATAAGCAGAGGTTGGAAAAGCGCTGGCTTTTTAGCAGTAAAAACTTCTCTTGGCTCACAAAACTGTGTTAGATTCTTGATGTCGTGGCGACGGTGGGGGGGATCTTTTATATAAATATCTATATAATTCTAGGTATATATCTTATATAAACAATAAGTCATGAAAACCCAGCAAAATCTGGCAGGAGAGCTGCGAAGCAGCGGAGGCTTTCTGGCCTCTCCTGGAATTCTGAGCAATTCCTCGGGAGCCCGGAGCGTCCCAGATGTTGACAGTTACTTTTTACCTGTTAGCTACCGTTTGTCCCCTCCCAAGTAGTCCCGCCTAAGGGTCCAAAGCCCACTTCCACACTGAAAAACAGTTTTAAAATTTGAAAACGCACATCCTACATACCCTGCAGTCCTGATTCTCCATGAAGGGAGCTGCTGTGTTGCTATCAGGCCATACGTTCGAATGTTCTCCGACTTCCTTTCTGACTCAGATCGAATGAATCCGCAGCACTGATGTAAGGCTCTTAATGGGAATCTGTTTTCAATTCAGGGCAGATGTGGGACACTCTTGTAGCCCTAGGGATTATCAACTTTAAAACAAATCGCCTTCAGGATGATAAGTCAAGAGGCAGTAACTGTTTCCTGAGGCCTCCTTGGGGTTCCTTCCAGATGCTTAACATATAACACAATAACTATGACACAAAAAGCAGGTTTTGCTCTCAAGGCTCTCAGACTTTAAAACAAAGCTCTCAAATGATCCTCTGCAACAAAGGGTGTGTCGATGTCACAGGACTTTTACACAGAAATTCGGAGATTTTAGTAACACACAAAAGTGATCAAAATGTCCCTGTCCTCCCCTCCCCCCGCAAACTCTCTCAGCACTGTGTTTGGTTCATTGAGTCTAGTTTTTCCACACGTTGAAATTAAATTGTTCTGGTTCAGAATTTTCTTGGCTCAAGGAAGGGAAGGGGAGGACTATTCCAAGACTTCCACAGAGAAACATCCAGAAATCAATTTAACATGATAAGTTTAATGTTCTAGAATTAGTATCCATGCCGCACAAACTGCTTGTCTCTTGGAGCACCCTCTGTTCTGAGACCGCTCTGTGGGCTTGGCCCACATGCCAGGATTGTAGATGCAAAAAAACACAGCTAGGGTTTAATATACTTTAGCCCACTTTAATAACCCTGAGAAGAGGCTAAGAAAAATCCCCACTAACTTGTAAGAACTCTAAAAGAAAATCTTAGGATTTGAAAAGAAAACCTGCCTTTTAATTAAAGAAGTCTTACATAGAACTTTAAAATATTAAAAGTTAGAGTGCCTGGCATTTCCCCATAGAGCACATACAGAGGAGTTTAGGTATAATGAACATTAGCGAGCTGTCAGAAAATAGTCACATTAAATTATATATTTAGAAAACACAGTCTGTTCCTTAAAATTAATTTTATGAGAGTGCCTTAGCAAAACTATATCGTAAAATATTAAGTCACCCCCCAATGAACACTGGGGCTACTCTTTCTCTTATCTTCGTGGAGCAGGAGGAATTAAGCTTCCAGTAGCTCATACGTGTGCTAAATAACCAGAAGCAGCATTACAAGGGGTGTTGAGCATTCTGGATGGGACCTAAAGAGACGTGTCCCCGGATTTCTTTAACTGGGGACCTCTGGGCAAGCCATGGCCCAGACCACAGCTTCTTTGTAAAGCGACTGAATTGGGACAGTGGCTTCTAAAATACACACCTCAACCATCAGTTCTGATGTGTTAACCAAGACCTGGTAGAGCAGAGGTAAAGGCCTTGCCTCCCTTTCATTTTCAAGAGTAATTCCTAATTGCCACATAGCCAAAATCTGTTTTCTACTTTGAAGCATGTATTTATTTTCATGACAAAGCCAAGTTTTAGCTAAGCAGTTGGACCTGAAGGGTAAAGAAACCTACTACCTTATACAAATGAGACCCCTAGATTTTTGTTTTCTTTTGGTTTCATAGGCTTCCTGGGAAACAATGATCTAAGTGATACTCCAGAATTCCTCATGGGCCTCAGGAATGTACTTAGCATATTTATTATGATTAGTTAATTAAAAAAATTAAATGAATAAGGAAAGTCAGATATTGTCAGTGAGGTATGGGTAACTTTGATAGACGCGAAGACGGGGATGTCTGGTACAGGTGGTAGGTCATATGATGTGGTAAAGGAATATGGAGTTCATCTGTGGAGTCTAAATGCTAGTTCTGGGGCTGCTACTGGGTGCTTCTCTTTCCTAGGCCTCTGATTCCTTGTCCATACAAGGAAGGCATTTGTCTCTGTATCCTCTTAACCTTCCTAAATGATCAAAGGAGAAATTCTGTCCCATGAGATGTTGCTTGGATTTTGGAGTTTGACTCCCAGGAGCACTGAAGCTATGACTATAAATCAGAAATTCTGTATACATCGGATAATAATTGTAGACTAGGCAAAGATCTAGAGTTAACCTGTGATATTTTCCTTTTCACAACTATGGGAAGTCCCTACCTACCTATAGAAAAGAGCTCAGGAATACCAGTATAGTCCTGTTATAGAAAACATTATAATGATGAGGGTTTTCTTTCCATAAACCTGTTTTTATTTCTCAGCTCTGATTTGGTAATATATGAACATTTTTTAAAAAGTAGGCTCCACGCCCAATGTGGAGCCCAATGTGGGGCTTGAACCCATGACCCTGAGATAAGGACCTGAGCTGAGATCAAGAGTTGGATGCTCAACTGACTGAGCCACCCAGTATATGAGCCCCTAGTATATGAACATTTTTTTTAGAAGTTATGTATAATATGGGTTTTGTGGTTGAATTGTGTCTCCCCCAAATTCATATGTCGAAGTCCTAACCCTAGTACCTCTGAATGTGATCTTATTTGGAGATAGGATCTCTACAGAGGTAATTACATTAAAATGAGGTCATTAGGGTGGGCATTAATCTGACTATAAAAAGAGGAAACTTGGACACAGAGGCATGCATACAGGGAGAACACCATGTGAACTGAAAGATAGCCATCTACAAGCCAAAGAGAGATGCCTGCAACAGATGCCTCCTCCCAGCCCTCAGAAGGAATGAACCCTGCTGGCACCTTGACTTTGGACTTCCAACCTCCAGAACTGTGAGACAATACATTTTTGTTGGTTTAGTCCCTCATCTGTGGTACTTTGCTATAGCAGCCCCAGCAGACTAACACAATTGGCATCCTCTGAACAATGATGGAGCGTTATGTCTTGCGTCCTATAGTGTATCAAACACTTACATAAACAAATCAACTATTGTAGAGGTAAAGAATTTGAGAGCTAGAAGAAATGGACATTGGGAATGGCATGACAATGGGGAGAAGCCATTAGTGGTTCACAATGGGGAAAGGCCCTTAGTGGCAATACATTTTTAGTTTAAAAAAAATTCCTACTATCTGGGGTGCCTGGGTGGCTCACTCAGCTAAGCATCTGCCTTTGGCTCAAGTCATGATCCCAGAGTCCTGGGATTGAGCCCTCCATTGGGCTCCCTGTTTAGTGGGGAGCCTGCTTCTCCCTCTCCCTCTGGAGCTCCCCCTGCTTGTTCTCTCTCTTTCTCTATCAAATAAATAAATAAAATATTAAAAAAAAATTCCTACTATCTTTCTGCTCTCTGCCAACCCCTCCAACCCCTGAATCCAATATACAATATAACATAGAAATGATTCAACAAAGCAAACAAAATACAAACACATGTTAAACCCAAAGAAGCTAGGCGTGCCTGGGTGGCGCAGTTGCTTAAGCGTCGGACTCTTAGTTTCAGCTCAGGCCATGATCTCAGGATTCTGGGATTGAGCCCCATGTCGGGCTCTGCGCTCAGCATTGAATCTGCTTAAGACTCCCTCTCCTCCTTTTCCCTCCTCCCCTTCCCCCTGCTCTGTCTATCAAATAAATAAATCTTTAAAACAACAACAAGAACAAAAACCTAAAAGAAGCTTGGTGTGGGGGCACACACTTGGGAATACCCATGGCCCCCTTCTCAGTCTAGACATCATGTGCACTGACTCAGCACAAGAGTTGGGGCCACGCCTCCAGTGGCTGTACCACTCACTCCAAGCATGGATAATACACCCTCTTAGGAGTTAGAAGGACTTTTTCCCAAATACAAACAGAGCAAGAATGTACTGTTATTTCATATCATAAAAAGGCTCCATTGGTTCTCTCAATGAAAGCACTTTTTCAGGAACAGTAGGAGAGGCTAAGGAATGGGGATGGGGAATGCACATTAAAACAAGCACTATTCCACGAGCAAGCTGATATGGTTTCCAAAGATAAAATTCAGACTGGACCCAGCATCATTTTTCCCAAATGCCTTGTCTGGCAAAGTTTGTAAGTGAGCAAATTTTACAAAGCCATTTTAAAGGAAATGCAAATGTTCAGAACTTAGATATTCATTAAAATCAATCTCCATTATCTTTCTTCTTAACAAGCTTAGAATTAAACACAGTCTCAACATACTGACAGTATTTATGGATCACACAAAGCCGAGACAAAGGCTGGACTCAAACAGTGCAGGAAATAGGAAGGAAGAAAGATTTTCAAGTTCACTACGTAGGCCAGGCAAGTGGATGTGGCCCCAGAGAAAACGGGATTCTGCAAGACTTAACTTTTCAAAGACAATTCTAGAATGTCCAGTGGAAACTAATAGACCAGGGATTCTGGCAGAGTTTGATGCTTTCAAAATAGTGAGGAGGAGCAGAAATACCTCTTGCCGCACACACAGCTGAGCCAAGTTTGGCAACTTGGACATCAGCAGTTAATTAACTTTTCTTCCTTCATATTTGCCATAGTAGCTTGTCTGTATGTTATTTACATTAAACCTGACCTACCTAGCTTTCCCAGGAGAGCAAAAAGTAATAACATAGGCCTTACAGAACTGTGTAATATATCCTTTTTGTAGGGACAAAATAAATACTCAGTTACGCCTGTCCCATTCCCATTGTCACACCAAAACTTGAGTTTATTATTTTACTTCACAATATTTAAGCATTTGTTCTCAAATGAAAGAATTCTTTTGATGCATGTCTTGCCATTCCAAATGGCTTAATCAAGGAAAGTTTTGAAAAACTGAAAATCTTGTCTGTCCATTAAGATTTCCTGAAACTCTAGAAAGGGTCAGTGATGATTCTGGCAATAAGAGAGCTAGTAGTTGTATTATTTACTGCTCACATAGTTGGTTAACACACGTTTGCCTTTCGTTCAGGGGATTTATAAAGTTTCACATGGTTTAGAGATGAATCAAGTGTGAAGACTTTTTTAAAATTTTTTTTTAAAGATTTTATTTATTTGTTAGAGAGAGAGAGAGATCGAGCACAGGCAGACAGAGAGGGAGGCAGAGGCAGAGGGAGAAGCAGGCTCCCCGCCGAGCAAGGAACCCGATGTGGGACTTGATCCCAGGACGCTGGGATCATGACCTGAGCCGAAGGCAGCCGCTTAACCAACTGAGCCACCCAGGTGTCCCAAGTGTGAAGACTTTAAACAATATTCCTTCCAATTCTCAGACTCTGATCCAACATAGTATTTCCCATACTTGCCTGCTGAGAAGAGACAGCTAGGGGTGCTTGTTGAAAATACAGACTCCCAGCCCCTTCTCTTGGAAGGTGATTCTGTAGGAATGGAGGGACTCCTTATCACTGTGCTACTCTGAGAAATACTCGATTCTCTCACTCTTAACCTTGGCCAGATATTGGAATCACATTGGAGGAAAAAAAAAATAGTACTGAGACTGGGTCTCACTCCTAGAGATTCCAACTGTATTAGCCTAGGGTGTGGCCTGGACATTGGGATTTTTAGAAGCTTCTGGTTGGTACTAATGTGCAGGCAGGGTTGAGAATCACTGATCTGATGGAAGTGACAGTCAATCCAGGGAAACATGTGTGAAAGCAATATTTATTAAGATATTCAAAGGTATCATTTGAATCCTTGACAACTTGTTGAGATGGGAAGAGTGGATGTTATCTTTCTTTTACAGACCAGCAAGCTCAGTGAGGTAAGTGGCCAGATGGAGGTCCTGCTGGAAGAATTAATGAACTGGTGAGATTTGTCTGAGGTCTTCCACTACCTCACCTATGTTTCTCTGCTCCTTGCTTGTTCCTAGCTGTCATAGTCTCCCTTTCAAAACAAACCAAAGCCAGACTTTTGGTGCCCAGAACTTCTCTTACTGCAGCACTGTTAGGAATGACAACACTAACAACAAGCAAAGCAGTGGCTAACATCAGATCCTTTCTTCACATGGTGCCAAATGCTCTGCATAAACCATCTTAATTGCCTCAAAGATGCCATAAGGTAGGATATTATCTCCATTTTACAGGTGAGAAAACTGAGAGTAAGTAACTTGCCAACTATGCAATACTCTTCTTATTTTATCTAAATCTCGTCTTTTCCTTGCAGCCAACCAAATTTCAGCAAGTGGTAGAGAGGAAAGAATCTGATAAAGTAATTCAGAGAAAGCTATTACGGATAATTATAGTTTGTACGGCCACTCCTAATATGGGCATTAAATCTTTTAAGAAACTTCTAGAGCCAGCCATTCAAAAACATGAGTATTTAGCACTTGATGAGTTCAGTTGGAGAAATCATGGAATGTTATTATTTTTTTTTTTTTTGGAGGGACAGAGCAAGAGAGCGAGACAGTGAGCATGAGCACTGGGGAGGGCCAGAGCAAGAGGGAGAAAGGAAATCCCAGGCAGTCTTCAGGCTCAGTGGGGAGCCCAATGTGGGGCTCAATCTCACAACCCTGAGATCATGACCTGAGCTAAAACCAAGAGTTGGATGCTTAACCAACTTGAGCCACCCAGGCGCCCCATGGATTGTTAATTCTTCACTACCCACTTTGTCTATGCCTAAGGTTAACCCTGATTTCCCAGATATAGTCATAGATACTGATTTAGCATCAGAAGGCTTGGGCCTGTGTCCAAGATTCTTTTTTTCTTTTCTTCCTCTTCTTCTTCTCCTCCTCCTTCTTCTTCTCCTCCTCCTCCTCCCCCAACCCCCTTCCCCTTCCTCTTCTCCTTCTCCCCTTCTCCCTCTCCCCTTCCCCCTCTTCCTTTTCCTTCTCCTTCTTCTTCTCTTTGTCTTCTCCTCCTTCTCCTTCTCCTCTTCCTCCTTCTTCTTCAGCTTTGGCGGCTTCAGCCAATCCCATCCAGGATGGTCTGAGAGGATCCAGGCCCAGCTAGAACATCAATCAATATTCTCTGATCTATTTTTTTTTTCTGATCTATTTTTTTAAGGTTTCCACAGTATTGAACTTATTCTTTCCCCAGCTATGCCTGTTGTTATGCTGTTCTGGTAACCATTTCTATTCCTACTACAGAGATAAATCATATTATACTATCCATGAAAATGAAACACTACATTGTAGATCATTTTACTTATAAATAAAATGCTTCATACAGTGCCTGGTACAGAGTAAGCACACAATTCTAGACATCATCACCACCATCATCATCATTAAACTTATTATCTGTTAGATCATAATTAATCACTCACAGTGCAGGAAAAACTTACAGAATTATTAATAAGTGGCCCTGACTGTGCACTTAATCCTTGACATGTACAGAACTTGCTTTTATTATTTCAGTATCCGGAGCTCAAAGCAAATCAAGTCGAGTCTGGTTCCTAGACATTCAAGAGGCATGTGTCTTCTGTTTAGCTACATAAAGTCTTTATAGAAACTAGGTACTATTTTATGATGCCATAAAGCAGAGAAAGATGTAAAAGAACAGAATCTCCTGATTCCTTCAATTTTGAAGACTGTCCTCTGGGGTGGGAATCCTAGCTAACTTTGTAAAATGTGCGGTTATATAAAGAGGGTATGTAAAAACTCTTATGTGTACTAGAGAGAGAGTAAGGCTGCTGAGTCAACCAACAGAAGCTTAATCTATCCATTACCTTGTATATAAGTCTCAACTTAGTCAACCAATGTTAACTGAGCACTTACTACAGGCTGGATGCTGGGAATACAGTGATGACCCTTATGAAGCATACTTTTTAGATGGCACACAGACAAAGGCCAAGTACACGAGCAGATCACTAAACAATCACTGGGCTAAGTTTCAGAAAATAAACCAACAGGCAGCCAAGCTAGTGACTGCTGGAATAGGTACCCACTTCAGACAGAGCAGTTGGGAGGAGGGGCATGTAAGCTGGAAGACTATGAAGAAGCCGGAATTCTGAATATGAGAAGAAAAGCGTTACAGGCAAAGAGAGTCATAAATGCAAAGTCTTGGGGTTGGGGGGAGATGGTTGGTGCACTTAAGAAACTGGAAAGGTCAAGTGCAATTGGTGTGTAGAGAGCAGGAGAGTGGGGGTATGACCTGAGCCATAAGGCTCTTCTCACGGGCCCTCTTGGGAGATGATAAGGGGTATGGATTTCATTTTAAGTCCAGTAGGAAGCCGCTGAGGAATTTGAGGCAGAGAAGCTGCATGATCTGATTCTTGCCTCAATGCAATTCCTATTGTGTGTGGAGAAAGGAGATCGCAGACAGTGATGACCTTTCTCTTACCAAGCCAATCCTTGTTAAAAAGGCAGAACTTATGAAGTAATCTGCCTGTAATTTTAAAGTGATCTTTCATGGACATAATCCTTCATACTTCTGTAGGAACGGTAGTTCTTACCCTCTCAGTGGGACAGCTCTAGGGGTATGTCGACAACTGAGTGTGAACCTGCCCAGCTGAGAACAGGATGGCGCCTCGCCACACTTTGTGTCAAAATAAAAGATAACAGAGTCCTTTCAAATCACCGTCAATGAGTGAAGTGTATGTCTTCGGCTCCCTCTTTCATCAGGGAGCAGTGCTGTGTTGAAAGTAAAAAAGATCCAGCCACATGTTACCTCATTAAAGTCCCAGGTGGAGACTGGGACTGGAACAAGACTTCCATGCTTCCTCGTTCCGGGAAGGTGACAGGTCGCAAAGCACGCAGGTGCTTAGCTAGGATAATTGACCGGCATGCCAGTGTCAGTGCCCCTCACACCAGACCTTGTAGCATCCCCAAATCCTGTTCATAAAAGTTAACACACTCACGCTGTCCCTGAACCATCTCAGAATTCACTTCTTCATCCCTATGCCATCTTCTAATTCCATTGTGCAGATAGGGGCAGGAAAATGGTAACGTCCCATATAATGCGGAGTCGAACACATAGAAATGGGACAACTGACATACCTTTACGGCTCTGGAAGTCCAATTCTCTTTACCCCAGAGATCATTTTCTTCTCAAGTTTCAGTTCAGTGCAAGGCCTGTTTCGATGGTTGAGTTATGAACTCCGAAAATAGAGGCTGGTCATGGAAATGCAGACAGACGCCTCCCGGCAGCTGCACTACTGGGCACCGCACGAGTCGTCAGTTTTAATGAGAGCTGTTAATATCACCTCCATCGGAATAGTTGCCCTGGGCTGACTTTCTGGGCTATGCACAGGTGCTCTTGGCCAAAAATGTAATGTAGGTTATTACATTATCAATGAGGCACAGATGTGCTTTCTGTCTGAGCTCAAGGTGGTAGTCCTGCCAAGTGCATAACTCTTTTAGCGGGCCCAGGTCTGTTTGTATCAAAATGCTGTTCTAGCTCAGTGAACCTGAGAACTGCCTTCTGCTTCCCCAGGACACGAGTTTAGAAAACTTGCCTAAGAATGCAAGAAGGCTGGGCTCTCCAAAGGCAGGTATAGGTTTTCTTAAGAGACACACGATGCAGCCTACAACCCCCTTTTTAGTGAGGGCTTCAGTCACTGTGAATTCATTCTTGGACTCATCAGGTTTTCCCTGGGTACCTTCCCTGGGCCAGGTACTCTGAAGACGTTGAAGATGAGCCTGCCAAGGAATCTGCCCCCAGGTGCCCTGCAGTGATATCTCCTGTTTCTGATCTCTTCCCACTTAAGAATTTTCTCTCAGGGGGCACCTGGGTGGCTCAGTGGGTTAAAGCCTCTGCCTTCAGCTCAGGTCATGATCCCAGGGTCCTGGGATTGAGCCCCGAATTGGGCTGTCTGCTCAGTGGGTAGCCTGCTTCCCTTCCTCTCTCTCTACTTGCCTCTCTGCCTATTTGTGATCTCTCTCTGTCAAATAAATAAAATCTTAAAAAAAAAAAAAAAGAATTTTCTCTCAGGATCCACGCCTCCACTGCCTTTCTCTGAAGCTCGAGTCCTAACATCACAGCATTTTTCTACAGAGTTGGTTGTTTACCTCAACTTATATGCTCAGAATCTCCTTTTTCTGAAGCTTGAAATCTCCTTTCATTGATCTTTTCGTTAGTCAGCGTGGCCCTTGGGATCAATCTGACTTGCAACCAGATTTCCCCCGAAAGCTGCAGCAGCTGGCCCCGCAGTTAGCCTCACATCCTACTTCAGCACTGCCCAGACCACATGGGTGCCTGGGTGCTGAGAACCAGCCTTGAAAGGCCCCAAGGGGCCGCCACCAACGTGGCCCTGCACGTGCCTATGTTCTCAGTGTGAAGCCACCCTGTCAGGGGTTGAATAGTGGCTCCAGGAGGCAAAAGGGGTTCTCCTCTGTGTCAGGCAGCGTGTTTCAAATTGACCTTGACCTTGAGAGTGAAATTGTCTTGCCATCCTGGAATATTCATCTCTTGCACGGGAGCGAAATGGCCAGAAAGAAGGTCAGTACACTGACCACAATGCCGTCCCCCTACTGTAATTTCAGTTTTTTTTTAAAAGATTTTATTTATTTGACAGACAGAGATCACAAGTAGGCAGAGAAGCAGGCAGAGAGAGGAGGAAGCAGGCTCCCTGCTGAGCAGAGAGCCGAATGTGGGGCTTGATCCCAGGACCCTGGGATCATGACCTGAGCCAAAGGCAGAGGCTTTAACCCACTGAGCCACCCAGGCGCCCCTGTCATTTCAGTTTTAAACACAGAGATGAACAGACACAAGTAACATACTGGGAATATGTGTGTGTGTGTGTGTGTGTGTGTGTGTGAGAGAGAGAGAGAGAGAGAGAGCGCGAGCGAGCTTGGAAAAGAGGACAGTGTTTTGGGGGACATCTGAGAGCACCCAGCCAAGGAAAACATGAGAACAACACGATCAGGACCTAGCATTCAATCCTTCTGTTCTTTAGCTTGCTGTATACACCCCCGCCTCCCACTGTTAACCTAAAATGACAGAAGGATCCTGAAGATAAATGGGTGCTCTTCTTCTCCATTTCCTACACACTCCCACCCCACACCCTATGCCTGACTTCATTCCCTGCCCCCCTTCCCTTATTCCCGTTCCTTGTTTGAATGATGGTTTGGCAGCGGCAGTATGAAGGGATTGCTGGTGGCACGAACCCTGTTGTCTGTCTCTGCAGCCCCCAGGGACGTGGCTGTTGCTGGGGAGCACAGGACTGTCATTCCTGCAGCGGTTGGACGCCTCCAAGATCCAGCCGGCAGCAGTGTCCTCATGGCATGGTAGCTGTTCTACATGGCTGGCCTCGTTATGAAGCGGATCTCTTGACAGGCAATTTGCTGCGGCCACCTGTATCTAGCAATGCTTTGCTAAGACTGCGAAATGCACCCAGTCCCCTCCCTTCTCCCAGGCTTCGTGTTCGCGACATGCTTGCTTCTGCTTACTGTACATTGCCCCGTTTGCGTTTCCATCGGGTGCTTGAAATCTTCTGCTCACCTCTCCTTTCTCCTAGGCAGATAAGCACACATTTTATAAGTGGGAGGAAGGCAAGGACTTAAGGGATCCAGCAGAGGATAAGAGAAAGTAAGTGTCTATCTGATGTGCTTCTGACTCAAGAAGGCTGGTCCCTCCATCAGACTCCTCTGATGGGAGTCTGAGTTTGGATGAAATACAGGAATGGGAAGGCTGGCTTTCTGACTAGTGATTTACCCTTGATTTTCCATTGTCAAAACCAGGTGGAAATCTTCCTGCTGATTACCTCAGTGGTAGAACATTTAAATAATACATTAATATTTACAAAACTCTTTTAGGAGCTTTACCGACTATTATTGCAGATCCAAGAAAAGGCCTGTAAGGAGCTGATTAATGTTATTATACTTATATGTCCAATATGTATCCTAAGATTTTGCAGGGAAGATGGGAGGCGACTATAAGATGATTAATGTGATAAGTGATATTTAATGATAATTTAGATTCAAATTTATAAATCCTTTCCAATGA
>ML109216.1:224281-249819 GCA_003697995.1 Taxidea taxus jeffersonii
ATTTCACGTAATTGAAAAACAAAGCTTCTTCAAATTTCATGAGAAGTAAAAGAAACATTATGGAAAATCCTCTAACCTCAATTCTTCTGGTATTTTCATCTTTTTTTTTTTTTTAAGATTTTATTTTATTTATTTGACAAAGAGAGAAACAGAGAGAGAGAGAACACCAGCAGGGGGAGCGGCAGGCAGAGGGAGAAGCAGACTCCCTGCTGAGCTGAGACGCTGACCCTAGGATCATGACCTGAGCCAATGGCAGAGGCCCAACCGACTGAGCCGACCAGGCACCCCTTTTCCGCTATTTTCAAAATGTATATTTTAAGTAGATACACATATTATATTTAATCATGGACTAAAGAAAAGTGTTGGTTCTTAGATATGCTATTTTGTTCAGAAATCAAAAACTAGGAATCATTTAAAAAGCCAAGCTTTATAGTGCTTTTAAAACATGTTAAAATGATTAGTCTTTAAAAGATCTTATCATCCAGCAAAAGCCTTCCCCCAGCAGATAAGGTCTGGCTCATTCTTAGAGTAAAGGGCACCCTCTGTGAGATCCAAGGTCTTCTCTGTGCCAGGGGAGTTCATTTCCAGCATATTTTTCCAGGCATCTCTTCTCCACTGACCTTGTAGTTCATTTGTGAAGTTGATAAAAATGTATTAAGTCAGGTGTGTGCTGGGTTCTGGAGGCACAATAATGAGTAGGACAGACTAACCCTGCCTCATTACTTACTGGGTCTCTGACAGGATCAGCTCACCGACCCACATTCATTGGTAAGGATGGTAGGGGAGTTGGGCATTTTGCCTTTGCTCTGAGAGAAGAATCTAAGAGAGATGTCTGGACTTCCTTTCTCTCTGCCCACAAGGTTCATTTGAATCTCAGGACATTTTACACACAATTATCATCAGCAACCCTGTTCCTTCTTAGAATTTTGGCTTAGTCTGAGATACAATGAACTCCCTGAGTGTGGGAGATTAACCTTGGTTTGTTTTAACTTTCCTAATCATAGACCTTGGTCTTGAATGACTCCAAGTTCTCCTGGAACAGGAGTTGCCCCATTATGGGCATGAATACCCCCTTCACTCTTGCAGACGATGATCCTTGAGTACTGTCCAGTCATGACATACACATGGCCAAGGTAACAGAAGTGAATGGAAAATAGGAAAAACAGCAGGCTGTTTGCATTGGGACATAGTAACCATGAAATAAACAATTTTGTTTATTGAGGTCAATGTGAAAGCTGTTGAATCTCTTATAACAACTTTCGGGACATTTGATGCATGTCTTTTTGAAACACCTCAAGCTGAGCTTGTTGTTCTGAAATGTCAGAATGTTCCATTCTGTTAAGCATCGGACTCATGTTGAGTTTTCCTTTTGTGTGGAACTCTGTGAAGTGCAGCTAAAATGCATAAGGGAAACGAAAGAGGATACAATGAAAGTTGGAAGCTGTGAGTTGGTATACAGTGAAAACAATGAGAGCCTTTCTGGGTTTGGTTGATTACAGACTGAATTTATGATCAAGGGAGAGAAACCCACCCGTCCTTTCTATGCATGCCTTCTTTTTATGATCTCCTTAGTGCACGGAGCTGCTTGGGTTGGGGCAAGAGATTTTTGCCTATGGAGTAGGGTGGTCTGAGAACACTGTGGCCTGAGTCTGTGGGGAAGCTGTATGTGATCCTGAACCCAAGCAGGGATTCTCTAACCTGGAGGCCAGGAAGCCTTCTGACAGGGTCTGAAAGGTGTGAACAATCTTAAGCCTCAATTCTTGCTTCTTTTTTCCTCTTACCTCTGCGAGGAGTATGTTAGCAAAATAAAACTTTGAGAAGTCATCATTACATACAGGATATGTGCATACTCTTTGGAGTTCTGAGATTGAATCATGGCCCCAATACTACCAATGCTGTGACTTCGGACAAGTCAGTTAACCTCCGTGAATTGCAGTTTCCACATCTATAAAATGGGGGTAATAAAAATATCTACTCAGGGGCTTCTTGTGAGGCTTCAGTGAGATAATGATCAGACACTGCTTATCATAGGGCCCAGTCCAGACATTTTCAATAAATGTTAAGCCATTATTATTGATAATTATGTCAACTCTGTGGTAAAAAAAAAATCAGCGCTTTGGTTAGGATTCTTGAGTTTTACTGGTTCTGACAATGGTTCAGTCTAGCATAAGTTAATGTGCATTCTAGGAAGTTAAAAATGGGAAAGCCAAGTACTCATTTACTCATTCATGTAACAAATGTCTATGGATCATTTTCTAAGTGCTCAGCCAAGGGTGAGCTATTGGGGGTGTAGAGATAAAAGTAACAGTCCCTGTCTTCTAGGATCTTGAAGTCCAGTGGAAAAGATCAATAAGCAAGCTGACAATGACAGGGTAGCATTTGTGTTTAAGAAATGCAGTTTGGCAGACTTACGCTTGGAAACTACAGAATTCGTGAGAGAAGAATACCAGAAGGATTACATGCTCACTGAAGTTGAACATTCTGATTCAAAGAAATAGAGGAGGGAAGTCAGGAACACAAGAGAGATTACCTCAGGCCCTGCCTCACACTCTGCCCAGTTCCCAACTTTAGGGCTCTCTTCTCCCCAGATGGTGACATCATTCCTTGGTCTCTAAGGTGAATGTGGCCTTGGCAGGAGCTCAAGGAGCTCTAGGCCAACACTTTGGGACTCAATCAAGTTCATGCCAAGTTTGTAGCCAGGGCAGCCTTGACCACAGGCCCCTGATCTGATACCTGCTCTTCTGCCCCAAATGCCCCGAATATTTAATGTTTAGGATCAGAAGTGAGCTTTTTATTCTTTGTCTACATTTAAGGCCTTTGTCTTGGCTCTGAACTTCATACTTATGAGTGGACTCCTGCTACCTCTTAAAGACTTTACTGATAGCCCTTCTAACCCCCTTGGAGTGTTTTTATGTGTGTGTGGTTCTTTTTTTTTAGTAATAACTTTATTGAAATACAATTCACATAGCATACAATTCACTCATTTAAAATGTATAATTAAGGGGGCTCTGGGTGACTCAGTTGTTTAAACATCTGACTCTTGATTTCAGCTCAGGCCATGATGTCAGGGTTGTGAGATTGACCCCCAGGTCGGGCTCCATGCTAGGTATGGAGTTTGCTTACAATTCTCTCTCTTTCCCTCCCTCTCTCTCTGCCCCCTCCCTCCTGTAAAATAAATAAATAAGTAAATAAAATGTATAATTAAAAAATGCATAATTCAATGACTTTTAGTGTATTCACAGACTTGTTCCATCATCAGCACTTCAAAATATTTTTATCACCGCAAAAAGAAAATTTGCATTCCTCAGCTATCACTCCAATCCTCCCATTGCCCCCACCCCTGCCTCCCAACCCCTGAAAACCATCATCTACTGTCTGTCATTATAGATTTGCCTATTCTGGACATTTGATATAAGTAGGTGTTATGGATTGGATTATATTCTGCTAAATTCATTTGTTGAAGCCCTAACCCTCAATGTGACTGTATTTGGAGGGTTTTGGAAGAGGTAATTAAGGCTACATGAGGTCATAAGGGACCTGATCCAATAGGATCAGTGCCTTTATAAGAAGAGGATGATACCAGGGATGTGTGTGTATAGAGAAGAGGTCATATGAGTGAGAAGACAACCATCTGCAAGCCAAGGAGAGAGGCCTCAGGAGAAAACAAACCTGCCAACAACACCTTGATCTTGGACTTCTAGCCTCCAGAACTATGAGAAAACAAAGTTCTGTTGTGTAAACCACCCAGTCTGTGGTATTTTGTTATGGCAGGCCTAGCAGATTAATATAGTAGATTCATACAATATGTGCCTTTTCTGTCTGGCTTCTTTCATTTAGCATAATGCTTTCAAGGTTTAATTCATGTTGTAACACATAGCAGTACTTCATTCTTTTTGATAACAAATAATTTTCTATTATATGAATGTACATTCATATAACATTTTGTTTATCCATCTGTTAATGAACACATGGGTTGTTTCCACCTTTTGGCTATTATTAAAAATGCTGCTATAAAGATTCATGTACAAGTTGTAGACATATGTCTTTATTTCTCTTGTCATATGTATCTTGTGTGTGTGTACATATCTAGGGGTAGATTTTATGGGCCATATAGGAACTCCATATATAACCTTTGGGAAACTGCCAAACTCTCTTCTGAAATGGCTATACCACTTTATATTCTTACTATCAATGACTGAGGATTCTAGTTTCTCTACACCCTCATCAACATTTGTAATTGTCTATTTGATTATAACCATGCTAGTGGGTGTTAAATACTTCTTACTGTGGTTTTGATTGATCTTTCTCTAATAACTAACATTTTTTCATGTGCTTATTGGTGATTTGTATATCTCCATTGGAGAAATGTTTATTTGGATTCTTTGCTTATTTTTATATTAGCAAATAATTTTTAACTTTTCAATGACTGAGTTGCAATCATTCTTTATATATTCTAGACACAAGTTCCTTATGAGACACATAATTTGCAAAACATTGCCCCATTCTGTGTTTTGTCTTTTCACTTTCTTGATGGTGTCCTTTGAAGCATGGAAGTTTTAATTTTGATGATGTCTAATTTACCTACTTTTTCTTTTTGTTGCTTGTGCTTTTGATGTTTTATCTAAGAAACTATTGTCAAATCTAAGATCACAAAGATTTACTCCTTCATTTTCTTCTGCTAGTTTTAGAGTTTTAGATTTTATATTTAAGATCCTTTGTCACTTTTGAGTTAATTTTTTATATATGGTGTGAGGTAGGGGTTTGGTTTCATTCTTTTGCATGTGACTATTCAACATTATTTGTTGAAAAGATCATTCATTTCCCCACTGAATTGTTTTGGAATTATTAATGAACATTACTAAACTGACCAAAATTAAAGAGTATAAAATTCTGGACTCTCAATTCTATTCCATTGATTTATACATCTATGTTTATGCCAATACAATCGATATGAATTTAGTCTGTACATCTGCAAGATTACCACATGGGCTGGTCACCATACATCTCTGTATTATTTAGTCTGCCTGAATAGTCTTTTTCAAGCCCCCAGAATTGGATCTTCTGAATCTCATCTCTTGTTGGGTACCCTGTAGGGGAGGAGATCTAATTCTAAGCCCACCCCTAATAGTGTTTCAAATAGATTGGGGTGTTAGGTCTGATGGCTCACTATGGAATCCTAAGAATTAATTAGCTTTGGTAGCCAACTGGTCAGTGTAGCCATGTTGTGGCTATTGGTTTTAAATCATAAAAGTAGTATTATTATATCCTTAAGAAAACGGCAAATGGATAAGAAATTCACCCAAATCAGAACCTACTTGTTAAAATTATAATGTAATTATCAATGAATTAATGCATTACTATAGATATGCTCTTTTTTCTCCTGTAGAAATAAGTTTTTATATCATTTTTGGGAGTTAACTGGAACTGAGAATTCTATCTGCTATTATTTTGGTACCTATTGTTTTTGCTATGGTTTGAAAGACCATACACATTTTTGGAGACATATCAAGCACAAATCAGGCTTTAGGCCTAGGAAAAGTTTCTTATGCCATAAGGGTGCATTCATAGGAACGTATTTGCCTGGACTTATTTTGAAGTGAGGCTAAGATTTAACATGCAGTTTGTGTTTATATTGAACTTTTTTCCTCATAAGAGGACACGTGCATTGGAGATACATCATCTCATCCTTATAACGATTTTTAAGACTGGCTCCATGTGTTTAGGTTAAATCGACTAGGTTTCCTGTGCATGTGAGTGGGATGGGGCAATCACTAATAGCAACCTTGGCTCTGGCAATCATATCGCTCAGATTTTCTTCAGGTTGACCAGCAAGGGGCACTAAAGCATAGCATCTCTTCCCTATTTCCTCCCAGCAACAGCAGACATTTCACTAAGCGAGTGATTGGGCAGGAATCTGGAAGCTGTGCACTCTATAGTCAGATCAAAACACGGGTGGAGGTCTCTTTGATATTTTTCAAAGGTATTGATATTTTTTAAATGAGAAAAATTCTGATTGGGTGAAAAAGACAGCAAAACAGTTTCAAATATAGAATCACTCTTTGCTTTCAAGCCACCATTCTCCTGTCTAGTCAATACTATTAGGCAAACCAGCAGAACACTGTCATTGCTTTTCTGTGAATTACTGCACTTTTCTTCCACCCAGAGAACATAATGGCCTAGCCACGTAACGAGTTCCTAAAAGGATGGACTACTTGATGTTACGGTGACAAGCAATTATTATCGAGGCCTCCCGGTTGGTCTTTTTTTCTTCCCTTTAAATTTTGCCTGCCTATTTATTTCCATCAACTACTGAGGATGACTCTCTTATTGTTTCAAATAAAGGATGCAATCTATATGCTAGGCACACATTATGAATAATTCCTTGTCATAACAAGGCAGGAATGTCCTTCAGAGACTGGCATGAAGTTACTGAAGCTGTTTAGTATTTGGTAATGGGCTTTTCTTTTTAATTTTAGCTTTTATCCCTGCTTAATCACTTCAAGGTACTGAAACACAAAGAATGACAGCATTCAATAATTAGTCCACCGAGCTAGAAGCAAATACCCATTATTCTTTCATTCTAAATCAATGAAACCATTTTTTGGGAGCTCTGTCCACTTATCCATATGATAGAAACGATGCATGTAAAGGCAATTAATTCAATATTAATGTTCATTTACAGGTCAGCATGTAACAGTTTGAGTAAAATATTATTCAATTTTCTTTTAAGACTTGGGTTTTTTGGACCTTGCTGTTTGTAGCATGTGGGAATTGTATACTAAAACACATCACATACTTCTTCACTCACCTCATTAAAGCCCTCTTCCCCTCAAATACAATCCAAAACCTCAAATGCCTGATTACTTAAGAACCCTTAAGAAGTCTTAGCTAAATGATGGATAGTTCAGAGTACAATTTCTAATATTTTTCCCTTTGCCTTCCAGAATTAGAAATCAGAGGCTGCAGAGCACAGATTTTTAGGGGCTGAGACAGAGATCAAGAGTGGAGTGAAAAAGAGTGAGAGAAAGGAAAAACCACAGATTCCATGTTTTCTAAGCACACCGGCGGTGTTCCTTCTTAGTTGCTCCTGATGGTTTTGATATGTCCCTTCCACCAGCAGGGTCTTCTCTCTGACCCGAGGGAGATGGACACACAGACCATAAACAACTGGCATGGTTAAGAGCACACACACAGGGTTGGTGTGTGGGGTGCATATTCTGGCTTTATGACCTTGAGCAAGTTACTTACGTAAGCCTCAGCTAATTCTGTGCAGGGAAGATTCTCACATTCATCCAGCAAATACTCATTACATGCCCGCTATCCTCCAGGCACACAATAAATACATACGGTTGTCCAGAGGATCCAATGAGAGAATAAATGTAAAGCTCTTAGCACGGTGGCAATAAATAATGGCTGTTATTACCTATTGAGAACCGACTGTGTGCAGACCCTATGCCTTATACTTGGGGCAATTCCCTAACCCTTGCCTCAGTTTTCCTCATCTGGGAAGGGAAATTCTTGTCTCAAGTGGCTCTTGTGAGGTTTAAATGAGGTCATGTATACGAAATGCTCAGAATACTGCTCAGCGCATAATACACAAATGTTTGTATTATTACCTCAGTTTCTCAGTAACAACCGGGAGAGGGAGTGTTATGATCAGCACTTAAAGAGTGAGTTAACCAAGGCTCAGGGAGGTAAGATACTTTGGCCAAGGTTAAAGGGCGGGTAAGCTGCAGATTGGTACCCTTACCTTCCTGGACCCAAAGCCTGTCTTTGCTTTTCCCCCTGAACCTTGGTGCCTCCTAGATACACGGAGTGTCCCGCTTGAGATCACACAGACTGTTTATGCAGGAACTCCTTTTTAGCTTTGAAGCGCCACTCCCCAGTTTCTCTGGGTTTCTCTGTTACTGCGCCCATAGGTAAGCAGGCACGCGCACGCACAGACGAATGCACGCGCACGACCAGACGCATGCACGCGCACGCACACACACGCACCTATAGTCTTTGCACTTAGTATTCATTCAGAGCAATGGCTTCTCTCCTCAGGGTAATTATATTGTCAGTTATGCATTCAGCAAAGATGGCATTTGCTGCTCTAGAACCTGCTTACTTTTTGCTAGGCAATAAGTTAAAAAGGTAAATTTAGTTTTTCAATCTGAGCTTTCTCGTTTTGCTGGCTTGCTCATTTCATCATTCACACATTCATTCATTCTGTCAACTGTCATTCATCAAACAGTCACTGCGAGCAAGGCCTGGTCTGAGATAAATTCTTAAATTTTTATTAACCACACGCTATGTTTCTCAGTATACAAAATATTGAATCCTAATTGTAGATCTTGTACAAATTAGTTTAAAAGGACAGAATGCGACCAAAGACATTGTTTGCTTTTCACATCCCCAGTGGTTGTCATTGACTGTCAGCTGAAGATAGTTCTATCGACACTTCACAGCTTAAATAAGAAGCATATTTTCTCACAGTGTCCTTTGTATATCTTCCCCCTGGGAAGCCCACAGCTACAAATTATATGAAGATGGTTTAAAGCCAAATGAATCTCCTTCTGAGACTCATGGGGGAAAGTGACTGCCTTAATAAACCGTCTTTTTGGCTTGATGAAATTGAAAATGTTGCAAATGTTCTGGAGAGCAACATCATACCAGCTGATAATGAATTTATGGAAAACTGAGTTCCATAGTCAAATATGCTATTGCTTCTTTAAAAACAATACAAGAACAGATTCCCCCCCCTCCAAAGGTACCTAAATCAGGAGGGAGGAGATTTTAAGGAGCTATCCCTGTATGGCATGAATTCTCAATTTTAATGCCCTGAATGGACTATAAGTTTTGACCGTTTGTTGTTCACTGAGCATCCATTCTTTCTCCTTTTAATAATATTTCAACTCTTCCCTGGGGAAAGGTTCATCTAGGCTCTTGATTAAAAAACCAAACCAAACCAAACAAAATATAAAATAACCAAACAAGAAAATCCCATTGATTGCCTTCTTTTCCAGTCTTTTGGGAATTTGTGCTGTGACAATTGCTCATTACTGTCCTTACTGGGTTTCTTCCTTAGAACTTCTTGTGGGGAATGCCCTAGATGGCCGTGTTGCCAAAGAGAGAAAGGATTCCACTCAGCTTCATTATTTGGTAATATATAGAGCATTGTAAAAGGAACTTTAATTGTTTCTGACTTGTATTAATTGTCACTATTTAGGGGTTATCATGAGGTTTCTGCCAAAAATTTGAGAAAAAGGGATTAGCATTGAGAGTTAAATGGCAGAAGAGATACATAACTCATTAGATCAGTTATATCAAAAGTGCCTTAAAAAGAAAGCCCTGTTGATAATATTTACCAATCACCATGATCAGAACAGATGTTACAGTCTCAGACTTTAGTCCTCTCATTGCTGGAATGTGGTAAGGTCTAGGATTTCCCAGGGAGGGAGAAGTCAGGATGGCCAGCACGAGAGAAGTCAGGACAGCAGTGCATTATGGACTAGTATAAAAGCATGTTCCTAACTTAATGACTGGTTTGCAGAGGTGGATTTTCTAAGTGAATAGACCCTGAATCTTCCAAATCAATCTTCACTTTTATACCTAATTTTTACTCATAAAGATATATTCTTTCTTTCAGATCCCTACAAGACCAGACTCCTGGTATGGCTACAACTGTGCACGTGGTGGCTATCAGCCAGCCAGCCAGCAGGACTGGAGAGCAAAGATCAAAGGGATGTGGGATGGGCTAACATTGGCCACGCCCATTCAAAAAGGGATGCTGGGTGGGCCAACTTTGGCCATACCTGTGTTGCCACTAGCGCACCCACGGTGAGCTCTTGCTCAAAGTTTTGTCTTATGCCATTCATAGTGTCAGGTCTACCCACACTTTAGGAGATAGATTCATTAGGCTATAATTATAATCTTTTATAAATCATAAATGTTTGATCTTGCAACAAATATTAATTTCTTCTATTTCATGCTTACCAAGAAACCTTCTGATTAGAACTTTACTCTTGCTGTGGCAGCCTGTGGTGTCCTGGCTATTGGACTTGGGGTCTGGTTCCTTGGGCAGTTCTATTTCTCAGGACAAATTAATAAACTGACATTCTAGTTTGCTAGTAACAATTCTAGTTACTTGGCCTATTACTTATTACTGAGAAACAATTTATGCTAAGGTATCTGAGCCTATGAAGCCAAATTTTAGGCCATGGCACACTGACTAAAATAAATATCCTGTCTCTAGGGACAGATATTCCACTGTATTGCTCTTGGACTTTTTCCTTTATTTTCAGTTGTACTTTTGTTGGAAATGTTTATTTGTCTCCCTAGTAGACTGTAAACTCCTTGAGAACTAGGGCCATCTATAATCCAAACACTTAGTACGAATGCATAGTACAGAGTAAAAACTCAATAAATATTTACTGAATGGAATAAGAAAAAGTGTGCAATACTCTGGATACTAGTAAACTAGTAGCAATGCAAGCTTTTAGTTAAACTTACCAATCATTTTGTTTTCAACTAGTTTATTTTTTCATTACAAAATATTCATAATGCCTTGGAGGTTGAAGATCTTTCATCTGTTTGTTTACAGGTTACAACAAATATATTGCAACCTTGACAGTGGTTGATATAAAGTAATCTTGTCTGTAAGATGTTTTATTTTGTCACTACAGAATTCTTCCTGTATTGTTTTATGTCTATCAGCCCTGTGGATATTTAGGAGTGTTGGAAATCATTTTGTTCTTGGCACTAAGGGCCAATGATGAGAAACTAGTTATATCAAGAATAAAGCAGTTTTGATATAGATGAATCCCTTTATTGAGGGATCTTCAAAATAACACAAATGAATGGTATTCATGCTAATACAGATAATTTTCATCACCCAGAAAAATCTACCCATTGTTTTGAAGCACCACCCCCCCCCCTCAGAAAACATTATCTCGCTATGTTCAAATTTGGGGGCAGAAGTTGAGGGAAGATAAACAAGTATATTGGAAATAGCCTTTTCAAAAAGAAGCACATCTAGAAGAAGATGAAGGGGTGGATGATAAGAGAAATAAAAATGGAAATACTTCTATTTATCCATTGGTCTACATTCCAGCTCTTTCTCATTTCTGATTCTACTGGCCTGTCAATCCTCAAGGATATGGGTGATCTAAGAGAGAAAGGGAGAGGAACAGAAAGGAAGGAAGGGAGAGAGAGATACAGAGAAAGAAAATGAACCAGAATAAATGATGAGTGTGTGTGTGTGTGTGTGTGTGTGTGTGTGTTAGGGACAAGCAGACACTTCAAAGCTTAGTTCTTATTTTTTCTCAAACTGGAAGAAAAAATCAGAACAAAACACTATCCCTCTAGCAAACATCTTCCAAAAGAAAAAAAAAAATCCTTCAATTATTATGAACTATATTTCTGGTTCTGTGACTTGGCTTACTAAAGAACTCTAGCAGAAACAACCAACATGGCATTTCCTGTGGGGGAATTAATTACTCTAAGTGAACAGTATTTCCAAATCCCTTGTCCCTTTGTTAGATTGGTGCTTTGTGCTTCAGGGGTGAGATAGGAAACTTTCTTGTCTCAAGCAGCAATCATGTGGTCTCCATCTTCCTATCACTTGTCAATTATAGTATCATGATCAACAATACCCATGTTATCATATCAAGAACTGATCTTATTAGTGGCCTCTACAGCTTCATTATAGGCTACCCAGGATCATCTTTGCTTCTTTGATAAAATCGCATATGGAAGAGAAGCCATGCATTTTGGAATTATATTTGTACTGAGAGAGAAGTTAGTGCTGTTTGTTTTCACAAGCAGAGAGGAAGTTATCAACCCTGCAGATTCTAAAATTCTAAACCTCAAGAGCTTTTAAAATTTCCTCTGTAAGGCATCAAACAGCTGTTTCTCTTGGGAGGACTCCTGGAAGCCAACTGAGTTGAACATGGGGTAATGGAATGTGGGCTTGAAAAAAGTGGAATGCTGAGATCCAGCTTGTCATCACACACACACACACACACACACACACACACACACACACACACACCAGGCCCCAGAACCTGTGAGCAAGCTCAATGAAGCTCTTCCCCTCCTCCCCCAACAGCCAGGCTGAACAAGAATCCAGTCTCTCCTCTGTCCAGGGGAGTGACTTCTCAGGTCACCCTCCAGGGGCCCATGCTCAGAGGAACCCTGTGACAAGAAGCACAATGGTGATCCAGCTGCCTTCGGAAGCAGCAGCTTGAAGCAGCAGCCTCTGGAAACCCCAGCCAGGGGAACAACAGCAATGGCAGCAGCAGAAAATCCTTCGTGGAACTGCCACATGATGGACTCAAGAATCCTTCCTCCTTGTTGAAGAAAGTGGAGGCCAAGGGCATGTACCTTACATGTCATTCTGCTTCTCCTATACCATTGTCTGCCCTCTTCTACTAGAGCTACAAGTAGCTCCTGGGCACCCACCAACACTGGCCCCCTCTTGGGGTGTATCTTTGACACTGGTATGACCGTCATAACCATTTGCAATAAAACAGCTTTCTGCCCCTGGGTGTGTTCCTCTGTCAACACTTGACTGTGACATTCTGCCGTGGTTGTCCTGTTGAGGCCATGGGAGAGGCCATGCCCTAGGAATCAAAGCTGATCTTTTCTGCAGGAAGAGAAGACCTATTCCAGGGTCAGGCATGCAGAGAAAACCTGGGTTCCAGGACAGGAAACCAGAAATTAGTAAGTTAGATTTGGGCTTCCAGAGGTCAAAGCATGCTTCCAGGCCTTGCAGGGGAGGATGGGAAGGATGACTTTGTTGCATGGATGTAGGCCTACTGCTGAGAAGGGAGGCAGATGAGTAAGCTCTATGCTGAGGATGTACCCTAGAGCTCTGTGCTCCCCTATTCCTTTTTCTGGGCTCAGTCATCTAGTAAGACTCTCTTTAAACGGTCCAGCCCAGTCTCAGAGTGCTTTGGGGAATTCAGAGGATGGTCTTGGGTCAGCTGTTGAGAGTAGCATTAGAAAGAGGGTGTGTCTCTGAGACAAGCCTGGACAGACCAGGGGAGACCCTACATTGTAGCCAAGGCAACACACAACCCACCCAGGGGCAGGTCTCCCTGCATCAACTAAGCCAGAGGATCGGGTTTGATTGAACTAAATGATGGGCCACCCTGGATCACTTCTCGCCATTTATTCCCATAACCTGCCCAGTAGGCAACACATCAATAAAGTTCAACAATGGCGGTCATGATCGTTCAGAGAGTTAACGGTTACGTCCAGCTTTAAAGTAGGATTCCCAGTTTTCTAATCACTTCCAAGTTTTCCATATAATCTACCAGCTGTAATATCTTGTTTGCAGGGGTGGCCAACAGATGGGGTTTATACCATCAGTAAGGGTTCAATTTAGCACATTTGAGAGCCAACACACTAGAGAACATGGGTTTATATAACAGTTGGCCATAGTCCACAGTCTTTAAGGAAGAAACTGTTTTACCTCTTTGGGTCGGGCTGAAAAAATAGTTATCCTGAAAAGAAAATTATATTTACCATGGAATGTGGGATCTTGAAGCACCCAAAGACTATCAGGAAAAAAAAAAGTATAAAAAGAAAAGAGTTCAAAATAAAATATGGTACATATTTTGTAGAGTGGCGGCTACTTTCTCTAAGAGAAACACTAACAGGATATTAAGGTCATCCCTTAACCTATAAACTATCTTATGAGTGATAAACCCTCTTTTTGTGAAAGTTACAATAAACATCAGTGTGTGAGGGACAAGGAAAAGAGAACTCGAGATGGATACAAACCAACACTTTATTGGGCCTTGAGAAATTCGACTGAACACTGGAAATCAGGGTCTTTGTTGTTAGGGGAGAGATTCTGAGATCACTGGGGCATGAAAGTGTTCTCAGGCTAATTCCAAGCTACCAAAGTGCAGAGTCCAAAGACACTCAGAATCTCATAAAATGTCTTGCCAAGAAAAAGTGGAACTTTGCCTTCTTGGCTTCTAAAAAGAGGGTTTCCATCCAGGTTCCCACTGGAATGGAGAAGTCATTCACATATTTTCCCACCCTTTTTGGTCTCTCTGAATCACAAGGACTTGATTTTAGTTGGTTATTTACAAAATGAAAATGGTCCCTTAAAATTAGGCCAAAGACCAGTCTTCAGGTAAAAAAACAAGGTTAATAAAAATAGAAGGATGTAATGCATGACTATAATAGTGGAACAAAAATTATGTTATGTAAATAACATAAAAATGTTAAAGGTGGTTGTCTAATGGAATCAAATAAGCATGTTTTCTATAATGAAGGTGCTTTATTTGATGAATAGATAAAACTTACCTTCCCCCCAAATCTTATTTAAAACTAAGTCCATAAAGAAAAATGTCCATTTTCAATTACCACTTAGCTCTACTAGTCAGTCCTTGCCATTTGCTTTTTGGCTAACTGCATAGCAAGAGCCCAGATGACTATAGTTAATCCTGAATAGTCTTACATTATTTTAAAATGTCTACACTTATGGGTCCCTGGCTGGTTCAGTTGGGTAAGCATCTGACTTCAGCTCAGGTCATGATCTCAGGGTCCTGAGATCGAGCCCTGTGCTGGGTTCCCTGCTCAATGAGGGGTCTCCTTCTCTCTCGCCCTTTCCACCCTCCCCACTTGTGCTCTGTTTTCCTCTAAAATATATAAATAAATACATATTTCTAAAAATAATTTTAAAAATGTCTACCTTTAGAAAAAACTAAGGAACCATGAGACTAACAAAGACCACTCTTGGCTGCTTTATTTAATTCTTTCTATTGGATTTGAAGTCATTAAAAAATTGAAAGTAATGAGGGTCTAAGAGTCATCATTTTGGACCTAATTCTCAGGTTGTAAAAACAGTTCCTAATGTCTATTGAATGCTTATTGTATGTGAACAGTGGAACTGATTGCTATAAAAAGCCTTATTTATGTGAATCCTTACCAGAGTTCTAGAAGGGAGATAATGGAATTAGTTCCATGTATAGATAAGCTGGAGGCACAAAGAAGTTGAGTCAACTTCCCAAGGTCACAGAGCAAACAGGCAGGAGAGGGATTTAAATCCCAACCATTTGACTCCAAAATCCACACTCTTGATCATGAAACTTTACTGCTTTGTAAAGCTATATGATATTGCAAGTAACTCTTTCTTTGATGACTTTGATGATCTGGTGCTCAGAATTCTCTGTTTAAATATTTATGCAGAATATAAACAGTACCCTGAGAGTCAACAGTGGGTATATTACTATGAAATTCTTAGACAACATTCTGTGTCTGTAAATCTCAAGTTTTAAATGCAGGGGGAGATGTCATGCGCCTAATAGCTCTCATCTCAAAGGATGTATTTTTAGAAAAGTCTAGAAGTGCAACCACAAAATGTATGGCTTTAGCCCTTATCTATATGCACGCACGTTGAGGGGTTTTGGCAGGTGGAGGTCTTAGTACGCACATAATCTGGATTTTCAGCTGGGCTAAGCGACTGGTTCAGGGCATGACAACTGGTTAACAACATGGACAGGATGAAGACTCGAGTCTCAGTTCCTGCTTCAGGACTCTCCCCAAACTATTTCTTCATCTAAACCCCAAGAACAGAATGGAGAATTCTTTAATGGAGCAGCAGAATTTCAATTAGTACAATTAGTACCTGGAATGTAGTCGTTTTGGTTCCAGTGGTTATTTTCCCCTATGATGGGCTTTAAGTATTTCAGATTTTTTTAGAGCTTGCCAAAAATAGGTCTGTGGAGGCCATGAAATGTTTTGTTTTTAAGAGAGGAAAAGAGATAAAAACATAACTTTAAAAAAATGGTGACTATGCAGGCAAAAATAATGATATGGGAAATTAAGTCCCATGCCCAGAGGTCTGAAGCTGATAACTTTTCCTGACCCCAGTGGGAAGATTTTTTTTTCCTTTTGTGGGGAGCACAAAATCCTTGGCTCTGCTTTTATTCTTCCTTTGAAGACTATCTCTTCCCTCTATTAGCACAGGGTATATCAGGTGACAATAAATCCAATCTGGGACTTAAATTTAAAATATCATCCTCTCAATGATGTTGTAGAGGCTTCTGCTCCAAGTTGGAGAGCACTGTGAGCTGCCGGGGCCTACAGAGGCCTGACACTGAGTAATGCCTGTGGTATGAGGGGGCCGTTACCCACCAGCAGCCTCGGGTGTGGGAAACTATTCCTCAGCCCAGAGAAGGCAGCCCAAACTCGGAAAATTTGATCTCCTTCCTTTGCCAAAGAGCAAGCTACAAGATTCTGGGTTCTATCATTATTATTATAACCGTAGGGGAAAAAAATGACTTAATTATAAACCAATGACCTCACCCTAATAACCATGGCCTAATCATCTTTAAAGAAAGCTGCCTTCTTCGTTCCTGCCAACTTGCAAATGAAACAAATTACATCGGAACATGATTATATTCATTAGTGATTATTCCATGAAAATAGCGAAGATTTGAATTTACCCTACATTTAACACTTAGACAACTAACACCGCAGTGCAGCCTCGGGCCAAATGTTGATGGACACTGTTAGAATATTCCATCCCAGCCTATGAACATACAAGTGACTCTCTTCGTCAATGAGATGTTGGTTCAGGGTAGAAAAAGAAAACAAGGCAACAAAAACATTCCTCCTGCTGGACACAGGAATTACTTAGTTTAGAACCTTTGAATAATAGTTCTCTGACTTAACCCTGTGTTTTTCTATGGGAAAGAATGACCCATAATACAAGCCAATTCTCTTACTGTAACATGTCAATGTCACGGGAGATTGAAGTGACGCAGCTTCCAGAGAGACAGCATAAGGGCTGGTGGCAGGTGCACAAGCACTTGCTGAGGGCCTGACATCCATTGCTTCCCATGTGGTCTATGCCTGAGGCGTCATGTTAAGTCAAGGCATGAGGGAGTTTCGCTGGCTATCTAGGCATTCCGTTCAGGAGGGAGACAGAAGAGTGAATAAAGTTCGAAAAAGAAAAAAAAAAAGCACTGTTACAGACAACATTCCCCAAAGTTGTTTTGGTTAAGCATTTTTGAGCTGATTTCTGTGTCCTTGTCGAGAGACTGCTTAGCAAGTTCCCACTTTTCCAGATGAAAGACCTCCAGTGAGAAAGGACAAAGTTGGAGGTAGAAAGCCGTGCTTGAGATTGATGAACAAGTCAGAGCAGGACCTGGAGCACATTCAAAATGTCTCAGACCTGCTTCTGAACTCTGACAGGAAAGGGAGTCCAGATTTTGGAAAGGAAGAAGTCAGCAAGCTTCCCTTCCACAGTGGTTCAACTGGTCGGACTTCTTCAGATCCACATGCTAGGTCATGAAGAGCCCAGGTCTAGGAGCATGTGGGTGTGTCAGCGCAGAGCCAGCCCTCTCTCTAGTGGAACATCCCCAGGCCATATCACAGTGAGAGTGGGACATTATGATTTTCCTATCAGAAGCACTACACAATGCTATCCTTTCCTTTAGGAAATGCCAACACCCTTAAGCTAGCCATCACAAGTTTCTACAGAACAACAACCTTCACCTTAGATCAAGGAAATAACTTTCTCATTCAAACAAATATAGTTGGAATCAGTGAACAGAAAGCCCTGCCTCAAATATGTTGTGGAGCCCCTCAGAGTGGGATCCAGTGATAGAGCTTAACGTAATTCTAAAATCCTTGGTTGAGCCAACCCTCTGGCATGGCGAACTCATAGGTAAGTGGATAATTCGTACTTCGCTGCATTCCACAATTTGTTTCTCTGCTTTCACTTGACTCTTAACCCTGCCCAACTTCCTGTAATCTGCCTGCAAATTTGGTCATAGAGTGACAATATTTTCCAGAGTAATTTTTTGGAGCTATTTTTGAATTGACCCACATTGATTTTTCCTCTTACTAATAACCTGGCATGGAAATGGAGTTAGTAGAAGAGAAATATCTATAGTTGTGATAATGGGGTGGAGTAGATGTATTAAACCAATATGGACTGAGAATCCACCCTATGCCAGACACTTTTCTAGTCCTGGAAATAGAGCAATGAGAAAAAATCATAAAAATCTCTTCTCAGAGCACCTGGGTGGCTCAGTGGGTTAAAGCCTCTGCCTTTGGCTCAGGTCATGATCCCGGCATCACAGGATCAAGCCCGGCATCGGGCTCCTTGCTCATCAGGGAGCCTGCTTTCTCCTCTCTCTCTCTGCCTGCCTCTCTGCCTACTTGTGATCTCTGTCTGTCAAATAAATAAATAAACTCTTTTAAAAAAATCTCTTCTCTTATTGAATTTACGTGTGTGTGTGTGTGTGTGTGTGTGTGTGTAATTGGGATAGGAATGTGTATGACAAATGGCCAAAATCAGTGGAGAATTTTAATTGTATATTAGAGAGCAATAAAGTGCTGTGGAGTCAAACTAGAAAAAGAGGGGGGAGTGCCTGGCTGGCTCAGTTGGTGGAGCATGGGACTCTTGATCTTGAGGTTTTGAGTTTGAGCTCCACGTTGGATGTAGAGATTGCTAAAAAAAAATAAAATCTTTAAATGAGGAATAAAGGATAAGAGGATAGGAAGTGTAGCGGTGGGAAGTGATGGGTGCACTTTAAATAAGGTGATAATAGAAAGCTTAGTGAAAGGTAACCTTTTAGCAAAAACATAAAGAAAAAATAGCAACCCCTAAGGCCATGCAGGGAAGTTTTCAGACCCAGGAATAGCAGGTAGAAGGTCTCAGCCAAAGCCCCCATGGTGCCCAGTTTTAGGGTGTGTCATTCTCATGGTATCCTATGTCACTGGTGTCCACGGGAATTGTGTTATGAACAATATGAGGTAGGAAACATGGCAGACCCATTATGAGGTAGGATTCTGGGAAGAGCCAGAAATCCAGAACTAGGGGGAGTCAGAGAGAAAATGAGGGCCATGTATTTTCAGGCTCTTGTGAGTATTTTCAGGTTCTCTGAGTAACCGTAGGGAGGCAAGTTGACTACACAAAGAAATTTTAGAGAGCATCATTCCTCATGAAACCACAGTTTCTTTTTTTTTTTTTTAAGATTTTATTTATTTATTTGTTAGAGAGAGAGAGAGAGAGAGAGCGAGCACAGGCAGACAGAGAGGCAGGCAGAGGCAGAGGGAGAAGCAGGCTCCCTGCCGAGCAAGGAGCCCGATGTGGGACTCAATCCCAGGATGCTGGGATCATGACCTGAGCTGAAGGCAGCCACTTAACCAACTGAGCCACCCAGGCGTCCCATGAAACCACAGTTTCTAAAAATGTTGGATTATGCCTAGGAACCTTGGGTTTTATAGTAAATAAGTGAACTCCATGAAATAAAAGTGAAATGTCTTTGTTTGCCTGGTGGCCTTTCAATTCTCCAGCGTCCTGCTGAATTTGGGAATGAAAGTTGCCTTGAAAATCAACACTACTTATGATGGGAGATTACTATATTATTTGGAACATTCAATTCTGCTACAGAAGACAAGAAAATAAGACAAATGATGAAATCCTTAGGCATAGATAATAAGTAAGCTAGTTTCTTATGTGCTACAGGCAAAATTCACAGCATGTGTTAAGTACAGATAGAAAGTAATTTAGAATATGTTAAGACATATAAATAGAAAAATGAGCTGTATGATGAAACAAACAAGAATCTTACCTATAGATAGAAATGGATAGGAATATCAGATCATAAATCTTGATCATGCTGCCTCTGGGCTCACAGCTATGCTACCCCTACATTATTAACCACTCATTGGTGACCCTCTATATGGTCCCATTCTGGCCCCACAGCAGGTGTGCTCAAAAAATGCAAATAAAATCTATGGCTGTTCAGCAAGATAATTGGCAAGCTGCAGATATTGGCCAGGATCCTTTTCTCTGCATCTCCATGATAGAGCAAGTATGTGCCATTGGCCCAGAATGTATTTCTGACTGCAGCCTCTCTTGCTCATGCCTCAGCTCTGGTCCCAAAGCCCCATCAGTGCAGAGAACAAGACCTATGGACATTCATAATCCAGGATTCGGGTAAGGGGTGCTGTCTGTCATCTGCTTTTATGCTAGCCTGATGGACTGACTCTATCTCCTTCCCCTTGTTTGGTTGTTTTTGTATTTTAAATCAATTTAATAAAGGGTATGATTCCAGCATCTTAATTTTATCTGTGTGCTTTCCTAGTCCATGACCTCTAGGATATCTTGGGATAATTTCCCTCACACCACCATTTCCTTACAATTTCTTCACCATTTGACCATACCCTTATAATCTCAATGCAAAGTTCAAGGTGCTGTGAAGTTCTTAATAGTTCTTATATTAGGTTATTATTTCCTGAATCCTGACATTCACAATGAGTGAACAACGTCCTTCAGCGTCGTTGTATGGAAAGAAGTAATCTTAAAATATAAAAAGAAGAGAATGAGCTTATTGTGTCTCAGCAAATATCTTTTACATTTTTATTAATTGTGAGGGACATTTCAAATCTTGACTTATCCACCTGTAAGCTTAAAAGAAAAACACAAGATCTAGAAATATCATGTAACTAGTCAAGGAAAAAACATTCAAGGCCATTTTGGAACGAATAGGGGGTCTTCTGAGATGCAAAGCCTTGGCTCATAAGTTTTCTCTTACTATTGCATCTACTATTACTACTGATTATAATTGCTAGAAACATGTTTGTACCGGTTGCTTCAGATAAGTGGGCTGAAATAAGGAGTTGTGGGTTTGACTCATCATAATATATGAGAGTCAACTACAGGGCTCCTGGATGTGTTATTACAGCCTAGAAACCGCTGAGTTAGTGTATATCTTAGACTTATAAAACCAAGCACAAATACATATTTTAAAAATTATACAGTTTCTAATCAGTTTAGCATGTTCTGTGGAAAAATTTCATGCTGAAAAAACAATACTATTAGTTATCCCTCCATAACTGAGTAGGTCAAAAGGGACAATAAGGGGTTATAGTAACAGAAAAATACCTTTTTGATTAGAGATTTTATTTTTCTGATTTTGTCTTTCCTTTCAATGAGTTGATTACATTTGACCAGACTAAGCATACGATTATGTGAGGTCAGCAATCAGGATGTGTTAATTTATCTATAACCTCCTCGTCCCCCACCTCACCCACCCATTGCCTTTTAAAATTTGCGATTTTGCAGAACTGAGTTTAGTTACATGATTAAAATTGACACATACTGTTATGATGCAAGTGGCTGAGGCGTGGTCCATCATTTTTGCTAGAAGCCTGAGTCTTAATCATATGGAGGTGGTGCTGAGGGAGGAAGATGGAGAACCCATGCATTTTCAGGAGTCCCTTAACACATCCTCCAAAATGAATTCTATTCTTGGGCCAAAAATAACCCATAAGCCCAATAAGGGTGAATTTTAGAGAATATTTCAGATACTTCCCAAACACTGGAAAAAGAGCATTTTCAGGTCCTGCAAGGACCTACTTTTTTTTTTTCCTACTTGGCCTTGGGTCCAGCTCCACTGCTACCTTCTTCTTGTCCTTACCTTCTCACCCCAGGTTAACTCAGCCAAGGCTGGACACACCCAGAGTGATAGGGTCATGCCAAACCCCAGATGCCTTGCAGAAACCTCACCGGCAGGAGCCAAATATGGATACGCAGTATAAACACACACACACATACACACACATACACACACCACACACACATTCAAACTTACAAACCACTTGAATCCATTAAAGAAAAGATTTGCTAAGTTTGCTAGTTTTTTGGTTAAGGTATTTTAGAAGGACTGCAATGCAGAATGCACATTCCAAAAGAAATAAGGAACTCTTATTGAATCTGGTCTTGCTTTAAAACTAAATTTAGGACCCTTTAATTAACCTAAGTGGTTCTTATTTTATAGCAAATGTTATTAAGTGAACTCTCTTCTCTTTCTGTGTGAAATAAGTAAGTGGAGGGGCATTTAGATTATTTATTTATTTAAAAGATTTTATTTATTTGAGAGAGAGCGACAGCATGAGCTGGGGTGGGAGAGGGGCAGAGGGAGAGGGAGAAGCAGGCTCCCCACTAAGCAGGGAGCTCCAGGCAGGACTCAACGCCAGGATCCTGAGATCATGACCCGAGCTGAAGGCCAACACTTAACCAGCTGAGCCACCCAGGTACCTGCATTTGGTTAATTTAAATCAATGCACAATCAGTCGCTTAATTTCTTTCTCTCTCTCATCTGTAAACACCACAAGGGTAAGAACCGAATCTTGTTCCTCCCTGTATCATCAGTAACTGGTACCTAGCACGTACACGATGACATATTTTTAAAAGAATATGGATAGATATTCAGATAGTTGGAAGAATAAAAGGAAGGAAAGAAGGCAGGAACAAAGTTGGGAGTTGGGTGGGTGAGGGCTCCAGCCTGTCAGAGACCTTGGCCTCCTTCTCTGGAGGCTCAGAAGTAGCAAGCAGCCTGGCTGCAGTGAGGCACCTTTGAGCGTCTCAGGCAGCATGGGCTTGGTGTCAGATGGACCGAGTCTCCATCTTTGCTGTGCTCTCACTTGCAACTTTTTTAACCTACTGGAGTCTCAGTTTCCTCATCTGAAGAGAGTACCATCTGCAACAAACTTTGTTATAAACACCAATAATATTCTCTCCACGAAAGCTCAGCTTGGTGCCAGGTGCAGAGTCCCACATAAGGAGACATTAGCTAAATTCTTTCCAAGGGGCATTGATCTGAAGAAATTTTAGGCATATGAGCTGCATATTCTGGGTGATGCAGAGGAGGGCTGAAGGACACAAAGCTAAATGCCAAGTCCTCCAATTTTCCTTCCTTACAGTGTTTGGCCTAGAGATTTAGTATTTTCTTTTCTCCAGCTATATCTTGAAGGCCAATCCTATCTAGTGATCTAAGGCTCAATCCCAAATTTTAATTGTCTTCTGCACAGTTGGATGTTCTACTGTATACTTTTTGAAAAATACTTTTCAAAAGTATTTTTAACATACTTTTAACATATATCCTGTTTAACATATCTGATACACCAAGCAAAGAATCCCAAGCTAGTGTCTCTTCTCAGGTTTCCTCTCTGTTAATTTCAATTCTGTTCTCTGGTAATCCAGGCTCAAAGCCTTGGAGTCAGCTACCTCTGACTCACCTGGAAAAGTGGTCAAACCATAGCATCTTGAGCAAGTAACCTTGAGCCCACATCTGAACATGGATGCTTACTTGCTGTTGAATGGGTGAACTTGCTGTTTATAGCCACTAGCACCTGTGGACTTCCATATTTCTGTGAGAATATGGGAGCATATCTCTCTGCAGTTATTAAAACTTGGAACCTCAGACTCAGCCTTGACAACATACTCCTCCTCCATGACCAGACTTGGCAAATCAAACAGCTCCTGTTCTCCTTGTACATGATCTATTACTCATGGGCTTTGGTGTGAAACAGAACTGGGTTTGAGGATACACTCAGTCCCTTTTTAACTGTGTGTCATTGGGCAAGTTGCTATACCTAGCTAAGCCTCTATCCTTATCTAATAAAAGAGATAATAACAGTACCATCTTATATGGTTTGGGGGGATTAATTGAGATAGTGCCAGTGACAATGTCTACATTCTCACTGCCATTCATATCCACATAGCATAGAGTCATAATATCCTCTATTCAACGCTGAAATTTCTTCTACAACATTACTGATTAATAGATCATGTGGCTTTGGCTCGACTTTTTAGGGATAGGAAGATCAGAGTATGAGAAAATCTGATTTACTTTTGACTAAGTTTGGTGGTTATTTCCACCATCTGGAGTACAAAGAATTTTCTGGAATCATTTTCCATTACAACAACCTTTTGAGTTCATGAAATCATCTCTCATGCTCCACTTTTGTCTTTCACCTTGCATATTAAATACCACAAATTTTTGAAAACTTTCTTCTCATGTCCTCTGGTTTGCTCCTCTTTATCAATATTCTTCCTAAAAATATGTTGTCCTAAGCTGATCATGGAAATGAAATGGGCTGAGGATGGGCAAAATAATCTTGAAAAAGAACAAAGTTGGAGGAGCCACACCTCCCCATTTCAAACTTGGTACAAAGGTACAATAATCCAGGGGTACCTGGGTGGCTCAGTGGTTTAAGCCTCTGCCTTCAGCTCGGGTCATGATCTCAGGGTCCTGGGATAAAGCCCCACATCGGGCTCTCTGCTCAGTGGGGAGCCTACTTCCTCCTCTCTCTCTGCCTGCCTCTCTGCCTACTTGTGATCTCTGTCTGTCAATTAAATAAATTTAAAAAAAAACAAAAGTACAATAATCCAGACAGTATGGTATGGCATAAGGATAGACGTACAGAATAGAACTGAGAGTACAGAAATAAACCCTAACACGCAATCAATTGATTTTCGACAAGGGTGTCAAGATAATTAAATGAGGAAAGAATAATGATTCCACCAATGATGCTGGGATAAGCAGATATCCACATGTAACAGAAATTGGACCCCTTCCTCACAGCATATAAAGAAGTTAATTCAACAGGGATCATACACTTGATCCACTTGAATCTAAGAGTTAAATCAAACTTCTAGAAGAAAACAGAAGTAAATTTTATGATCTTGGATTAGGCAATAGTTTCTTAGGTACCAAAGGCACAAACAACAATAACAATTAGATTTTACAAAATTAAAAACTCTGTGTTGTAAATTGTATCAACAAGAAAGTGAAAAGATAATCCACAGAATGGGAGAAAATATTTGAAAACCATATAGCTGATATGAGACTTGTACTCCGAATATATAGAAAACTCTTAAAACTTAATAATAAAAATATAACTCTATTAAAAACAGGCAAAAGATCCAGGTAGATATTTTTCTCAGTAGGACATACAAATGGACAATAACTATATGAAAAGATGCACAAAATCATTAGCCATTAAGGAAATGCAAATCAAAACCACAATGAGACACCACTTCACACCCACTAGAATTGTTAACATCAAAAAGATGGCAATAACAAGGGTTGAAAAGCTTGTGGAGAAAAACTCATACGTTGCTGGTGGGAATGTAAAATGGTGCAAAAAACTTTGAAAAAACTCTGTAATGGTTCCTTAACATGTTAAAGGTAGAGTTATCCTATGACATAACAATTCTACCTCTAGGTATATACCCAAAAGAAATGAAACATACGTTGGCACAAAAACTTAAAAAGGGACCATTATTCATAATAGCCAAAAGGCAAAAACAACCTAAATGTCCATCAACTGATAAATGTATAAATCACATATGATATGTCCACACCACTGGATGTTACTTACAATAAAAAAAAAAAAAAAGTGAAATACTGATCGTGGTACAAAACAGATCAATCCCCAAGCATTGTGAGAAGTTAAAGAATCTAGTCACAAAGAAGCCCATGCTGTATGATTCCATTCATATGAAATGTCCAAAGCAGGCAAATCTATAAAGATGGAATGGAGACGAGAGTTTGCATAGGGCTGTGGTGGTGGTGTTGGTGTTTGGAGGGAATAGATGATTATTGTTAACAGCTACAGGGTCTCTTTTAGGGGAGATGAAAATGTCTTGAAATTAGGTGGTGTTGCTGGTTGCACGACTTTGTGAATATATTAAAAACAACTGAAGTATACACTTTACTTTTTTTTTTTTT
>ML109217.1:0-14832 GCA_003697995.1 Taxidea taxus jeffersonii
TCTCTACATCTACTGAAATTATCATTATAATATGGGTTTTGTCTTTTATTCTACTGACACATTACATTAATTAATTTTCACATGTTAAGTCAGCTTGAATTCCTGAAATGAATCTTGCTTAGTCATGGTGTATAATCTTTCCTATATGTTGTTGGATTTGGTTTGCTGGTATTTTGTTAAGGATATTTGCATCTATATTCATAAGAGATATCAGTCTCATAAAATGAGTTAAGGAATGTTTTCCCCCTCTTCTGTATTCTGGAAGTTTTTATAATATTGCTGTCATTTCTTCCTTTAATGTTTGGTAGAATTCACCAATAAAGCCAACTTGACCTGTAGTTTTCTTTATGGAAAGGCTTTTAATTACAAATTAAATTTCTTTAATAGACAAAAGAATATTTGGGTTATCTATTCCTTCTTCAGTGAACTTCAGTAGCTTGTGTCTTTCAGGGAATCTTTTCTTTTCTTTTTAAGTGATCACATTTATTGGCATAAGGTTGGTCACAATTTTCCCTTACCACCTTTTCAAAAAAAGATTTTATTTTTTAGGGCACCTGAGTGGCTCAGTCGGTTAAGTGCCTGCCTTTGGCCTCAGGTCATGATCTCAGGGTCCTGAGATCAAGTCCCATGTCCAGTTTTCTGCTTCTATTTCTATGCTCTCTCTCTCTCTCAAATAAATAAAATCTTAAAAAAAAAATTTTTTTTTATTTTTTAAGTAATCTCTACACCCAACATGGGGCTCAAACTCACAACCCCAAAATCAAGAATCACATGCTCCACTGACTGAGCCAGCCAGACACCCCTTCCTTTGCAGCTTTTTAATGTTTATGAATCTAAGGTACCATCTCCTCATCTTGGGTGTTGGTAATTTGTGTCTTTTCTTTTATTCTTGTTCAATCTTGTTAATAGTTTACAAGTTTTATGGATCTTTCCAAAGAATCCATTTTTAGTTTCGCTGATTTTCTCTGTTTATCTCTTTTCTATTTCATTGATTTTTGTTCTGATCTTATTATTCCCTTCCTTTTGCTTGCTTTGGCTTTAATTTGTTCTTTTTCTAGTTTCTTAAATTGGAAATTTAGACCATGGATTTGAATTTTTTTCCTTTCTAATACACATTTAATGTTATAAATTCTTCTATATATTCTGTTTTAGACATTTAGAAGCCCTATTATTAGCTACATACACTTTTAGAATTACAGTGCCTTGTTGATTAATTGACCCCTTTCTAGTGTAACTTCTCCCTTTATCGCTTGAAAATATTCCTTGTTCTAAATTCTACTCTCTGATGTAATAATCACCCTAGCTTTGTTTTGATTATTGTTTACATGGTATATAATTTTACTTTTTGTCAACTTATATATTAATTTTAAATGGATTTCTTATAGATAGCATATATTAGGGCTTGCATTTTCATCTAATCTGAAAATCTCTTCCTTTTAATTGTTCAGGCCATTTACATTTAATGAAACTATTGACATGATTGGAACCATCTTGCTTGTTGTTTTTTTATTGTCCCATCTGTTGTTTCTTTTTTCTCTTTCATTCTGTTTAAAAAAAAAAAAAAGGATTTTATTTATTTATTTGATAGAGATCACAAGTAGGCAGAGAGGCAGGCAGAGAGAGAGGGGGAAGCAGGCTCCCTGCTGAGCAGAGAGCCCAATGTGGGGTTCAATCACAGGACCCTGAGATCATGACCTGAGCCAAAGGCAGAGGCTTTAACCCGCTGAACCACCCAGGTGCCCCTCTCTCATTCTGCTTTTTTGATGACTTCATTTCATTTCCACTAATGACCAGTTAATTATGTTTGTCTACCTGTCCATTTACCCATGCCCCCATCCTCCATCTCTTGGCTGCCCAAAGGTATATAATATAGCTCTTTAGTTTATCATGGTCTATGTTCAAATAATATCACACCAATTCATATATAGTATAAACACTTTATAACAATATACTTACATTTCTTCCCCATCTTTTGTGCTTTGGTTGTCATACATCTTACTCCTATTGTATATCCCACAATATGATGTTATTATTATTGGCTTAGGTGGTCAATTATAATTTTTAAAAATTAAAAATAAGAAAAAGTCTTTTATATGTACGCTCATTGTCACCAATGATGATCATCTTCATTTCATTGTATGTATCTTTATTTTCTTCTGCTTGAAATTTCTTTAACATTTCTTGTTATGCAGATCTGTTGCAATGCTTTCTTTAACTTTTGTTTGTCCTATAAAAAAACAAAGTCTTTGTCTTCTTTCTTCAAAGGTGTTTTGAAATTTTTCATCCAGTACTTTAAAGGCATCTCCCTGATGTCTTCTAACTTGCATAGTTTCTAATGACAAATCTGCTGTAACTATTAGCTTTTATTCTTCTGTATTTAAAGTTTCATTTTCTCTGACTTCCTTCAAGATTCTGTCTTTGATTTTTAATAGTTTAACTACAATACATCTAAGTGTAGGTTTCTGTTTATCCTGCTTAGGTTCCTCTGAGATTCTTGGATATATGGTTTGTTGTGTTTCAGTAATTTTGAAAAGCTCTCAGCCATTTTCTCTTCAAATAGTTCTTCTGTTTCAGTTTTTCTCTCCTCCCCTTTATGGACACCAAATACATATTTTTCTGTATTTCTTGGATACTCTGTTTTGGTTTTCCCCACTCTTTTTTTTCTTTTTTGTGTTTTTATTTGAATCATCTCTACTAACCTACCTTCAACTGAAAGATTTTTCCCTTAGCTGTGTCCAGCATTCTAATAAGCCATCAAAAAATTTATTTATCTTGGGGCTCCTGGAGAGCATGTGACTCTTGATCTTGGGGCTATAAGTCTGAGTCCCATGCCGGGGAGGTAGAGATTACTTAAAAATAAAACCTCTAATTTATTTTTTTTAATAAAACCTTTTATTTTAAAGATTTATTTATTTGAGAGAGAGAGAAAGAGAGAGCACACACATGCATGAGAGTGGGGGAAGGGGCAGAAGAAGAGAATCTTCAAACAGACCTCCTGCTGAGCCTGGAACCCAACATGGGGATCAATCCCAGAACCCACGAGATCATGACCTGAGCCAAAACCAAGAGTGAGATGCTTAACTGACTGTGCCACCCAGGTGCCCCAAATATGAAATCTTAACAAAAAAGGTTTCTTCATCTCTTATATCATGTTTTATCATTTCTAGCATTTCAGTTTTACATTTTTATAGTTTCCATCTCTTTGCTGAAATTCGCATCTCTTTATGTATGTTGTATACTTTTCCCACAATATCCTCTAATGTACTATTTTTTTAAAAGATTTTATTTATTTATTTGACAGACAGAGATCACAAGTAGGCAGAGAGGAAGGCAGAGAGAGAGAAGAGGAAGCAGGCTCCCTGCTAAGCAAAGAACCCGATGCAGGGCTCAATCCCAGGACCCCGGGATCATGACCTAAGCTGAAGGCAGAGGCTTGAACCCACTGGCAGGTTAAAGCCAGGCACCCCAGGCACCCCATCCCTAACATACTATTCATTGATATTTTTAAGCTCCTATCTGATAGCTCCAACACCTGGGTCACTTCTGGTTTCATTTTGTTTATTGCTCCTCACAATAGTTTGTGCATTTGTGTATTCCTCATATTTTTAAATTCAATGTTGAACATTGTGTGTAGAGAATAAGGATGAGGTAAATAATATTTATACCTGAAAATGGGCACCTCTTTTCATCTATAAGGCAACAAGTGTGGAGGACTGAGTCAATCCAGTCAGTAGTTGAAGTTGGGCTGGGCTTTGCTGTTTCTATAATTACCTCTAGTACACTGCAGACTTCAAAGTCCTCAAGCAGTGGGCTACTGACTTGTGCTTACTGTGGGACCCAGGATGCCAGAGGGGTTTTCTAAGTGTTTCTGTTCCATCCTATTTTCAGCAGTCCCTGTATGCTTGGGCTAGAGGCGACTTCTCTCCAAATTCATGCCCCTTTCCTAGCAGTATTCTACAGTTACTTGTTATTTGGTGCTGTGTTTGTTACATGGCTGGTGGTGGGAGGGAGAAATTCTTGGGTTTTCCTGGTCCAGCCTCAGTCTTAGGAAGGACCTATACACCTAGACCTCAGGAATAGAGCTCATCCTCAAGGGGCCTGTTCTGGGCCTCTCCCTCCTAGCTCCTAGAATGTCTTCTGGGGACAAGAACCACCTAAATTCCACTCCCAGGAAAACTCTAAGCATGAGTACAGCTCCTAGAAGCCCAGGTTCACCCCAAAACATAATTTTCTAGTTATCCCATCTTAATAAATAACATCATCCACCCAGATGCCCAGATCCACCCAGGGTCTGCCCTGGGTGGGGGGTAGGGGGGTAAAGTTTGAAACCCTGACACTCTCTAATCTATTACCATGTCCCTCCTAACTATTTCTCAAATATGTCTGTATCTATCCATTTCTAAAACCATTACCTTCATGGAAGCTACAGTCACTTCCTGTGAGATTTCCACAATAGTCTCCTAAATGGACTCTCCATGTCATCTCTTGCTCCTTTTCTTCCTTCCCCCTGTCCACAAGCAGTCTGAATAACTTTCTATAATACAATCTGGGTCATGCTGCCCTTGTGATCTTTCCCATCCTTCAGGTGTCACCTTGATTGTCACCCTGTTGGAAGGGCCTTCTCTGACCACCTAACATCACATAAACCTACCCCTATTATTCCCTCTCCCAGCAGCCCATCCTATTCCTTCACTGAATTTATCAGTGTATTTTTTTTTTTATTTGATTATTGACTGTCTCCCTCTGTGGTGCTGAAACATCCACAAAGTCAGGGCCACATCTGTTTCACTTACTAATAACGTTCAATGTCTACTGCAATGTTTGGTGCAGGGTAAGCATTCAATATACATAATAAATGAATGAAATACATGATTACATGATGAATGAATGGATGGATGAATGAACGAATGTATGAATTTGCAAGACCAACCAGAAATGCAGGGGAAAAGTCAGTAAGAAAGTAACCTACTCTGCACTAGGCACTATGTAGGCACATAGGCGCTTTCATTTATTCCCCCACAAAAAGCCACGGAGATCCACACTACTATCCTCACTGCACTGAAGGAGGAAGTGAAGCTTTGTTCCACTGGATGAGTCCCCAAACTGCATGGCTAGCAAGTGTTAGAGTCGGTGCTGAAACTCATGTCCACCTGACTCTGCAGTCCAGCTCCTTCCCCTTTGTCCCATCAGTCTGCCTTTGCTGGCAGAACAAAGCCCAAAAGACAAGAGGTCAGAGCTGCCAGGATGAGGCTTTAGGTTATAAATGGGAAGAATGGGGAAGATACAAGTGGGGAGGCCAAGAGAATAGCTTAGCTCAGGGTTTAGCCTTAAGTCTAAACATCTTGGATTTCATCCCTTCTTTACAAAGAGCCTCTAACACATGGGTCTGGGCAGGAGCACTGTTTGGCAGTGTCGAAGCCACCACTTGTTCTGAGGATAAACACTTCCCTGCAAGAGGACTGCCAACAAGCATCCTTAACAAGTGCAGCCTGCTTTGGCAAAAGCATATATGCAGTGACTAAGAAAGCACAGCAGCAAGAGGGGCAAAGACTTTAGGTCCAAAGACCGAGGTTCAAGGTCAAGTTCTGATATTCCTCACCACTTGTGGACTTAGGACAATTCCTTCAAACTCAGACCTTCACTGTCCTCATCTGTGTAATGGGGATAATATATACCTGATAAGATTGTTATGAATTTTAAGTGGGAAACTTAATGAGGATATAAACATCATAATTCTTAATGGAGGGGCGCCTGCGTGGCTCGCTTGGTTAAGTGTCGGCTCAGGTCATGATCCCAGGGTGCTGGGACTGAGTCCTGCATCAGTCTTCTTGCTCACTGGGGAGCCTGCTTCTCCCTCTGCCTGCTGCTCCCCCTGTTTGTGCTCACTCTCTCTCTGGCAAATAAATAAATAAAATATTCAAAAATAATAATAATAATCGTTAATGGGGATATATTAAAGAGTTACCTTCAAGTAGGAACAAAAAAAACTTCTATTTTTTAACATGGTTTTAGAAAATCTGGAGACAGGAAAAAAGAATCTGGAGATAGGGAGATAAAATGGAAAATATGTGATAGGAAGGAATAATAACAAAAATCACTCCTCTGCCACATATTCATACTCTTAGAAAAATGAAAAGAATCAACTCTATTTTTATAGAATTCAGCACTGTGGCTAATATTCCTATGTCTTTACCCTTGTCAGTCTTCAAAATTTAGCTCAGGTATCCTCTCTTTCAGGAAACACTCCTGAACTACCAGGGTGGTCCACCAAGACACTTCTCTGGGCTTGCAGAGTCCTCTGAGTGTTCATCACCAAAGCATGGCCCACACTGGTTACAGGCCTGGGTCTTTGTTAGATCATATGTTTCCTAAGGACAGGCTCTGTGGCTTTTTCATTCCAGTGCCCCTGCTATCAAGCATAGTACAGAACATAGACAGCACTCAATGGGGGCACCTGGGTGGCTCAGGTGGTTAAGCGTCTGCCTTCAGCTCAGGTGATGATCCCAGGATTGGGATCCAGTCCTACACTGGACTCCTTGCTCAGCAGGGAGTCTGCCTCTCCCTCTCTCTGACCCTCACCCCTGCTCATGCTCTCGCTCTGTCTCTGAAAAAAAAGGCACTCAACAAATGTTTGTGTAAGTGAATTAAAAAATCAGAAGCACTACTATATGTGAAAATATAATTTAAAAAATAATGATCCTATTCATAAAGCAATACAAATAGAAAAATCTGGGAATAAAAAAAACTACTAAAATCTGTGAAACAAACGGTCTTGCAAAATGGAAAGAGATATCATGGTCATAGACGAGTGAAGACTAAATATAATTCTCCAAATTATGTATAGGGTTCATAAAATCCAACCAATCCCAACAGGATTTTTCTAGAACTCAAGAAAATTGTTCTAAAATTCACCTTGAAGTATCATCAGAAAAGAACCAGGGATATTCTGAAAAATACAAGTGATATGTAGTTACAATCCTTTCAGCTATTGAAACCAGTCATAAAGAAGTACTTATTGAATGGTGTACAATGGTACAATATAAGATCAGCAGAACAAAACAGGAAAGCCAGGAATTACTACTGTATCTAAAATTTTATTAAATTACTTAAAATATATGATAGAAAGTTTAAAAAAAGAGATAAGGTCATCTTAAAGTGATAGTGAAATTTGAGAAAAACATTCATTTAGAGTCATATCTAGTGTCGCACAACAAAATAAATCCCAAGAAGATTTGGAAATTAAAAGTTGTTTTGAAAATATGGAAAAGGATTGAAAACTTTTTAAATCTTAGAGGGAGTCTATCCCAGTATTTCAGCTTTAAAACAATGAAATAAATGTAAAAAAAAAAAAAAATCAGGTTCAACTACATACCGATTTAAAATATATGAGCAACTTAAAAATGGAAATTTAGTGACTGAGAAAATACTCAGAGCAAATACGATTATTTATATTATAAATATTTATGGTGCAGCCTTTATTCAAATTGTCAATGATTTCATCCAAAACCTGGACAGAAAGTATACATAGACAAGAAAGGAATATAACATAAAGTTACCATATGACCCAGCAATTCCACTCCTAGGTATATACCCAGGAAAAATGAAAGCATTGTCCATGCAGAATCTTGTATATGAATGTTTGCTGAAGCCTTATTATAAGAGCCCAAAGGTGGAAGCAACCCAAATGATAAATGATAAATGATGAATGGATAATTATACCCAATGTAGCATATCCATAAAATCGCATATTATTTGTCAGTAGAAAGAAATGCAGCATTGGGACATGCCAAAGAAGCCAGTCATAAAAGACCCCGTGATGTACAGCTTTATTTGTACAAAATGTCGAGAATACACAAATCTGTTCAGACTGGGGGAGATCAGAGGTAAATGGAGAGTGAGTGCTAGTAGGTCAGGGATTCTTTTGGGGGCAACAAAACCGTTCTGGAGTTAAATATTGGTGATGGTTGTATGACTCTAAATATGTTAAAAAGTATCGAAATGTGTACTTTTTTTTTTTAAGATTTTATTTATTTGACAGACAGAGATCACAAGTAGTCAGAGAGGCAGGCAGAAAGAGAGGAGGAAGCAGGCCCCATGCAGAGCAAAGAGCCCGATGTGGGGCTCGATCCCAGGACCCTGGGATCATGACTTGAGCCGAAGGCAGAGGCTTTAACCCACTGAGCCACCCAGGCACCCCTGAAATGTGTACTTTAAATGGGTGATTTGTATGGTATGTGAATTCTATCTCAATAATGCTGTAATTCAAAAAGAAATGAAATATAACCCATAAGCAAACAGATGGGAAAAAAATTCACCCTGACTGATAATCAAAGAAATGCAAACCAAAATTGCAAGCAAGGCACCACTGTCACCTAGCAAACCAGCAACATAACATTTACATAATAGCAACCCCGTCAAGAGAGCAAAGCGACCTGCACCGCCAAAGGGAGATGTTGGCATGACTCGTAGCAAGCCAGCGGGACACAATATGTAGTTAGTGAGAATGTCAAAAATACCTCCACTTATGGGAATCTGCCCTTGGGAAACAATGACAGCAAGGGGAGAGTTACCCGAAGGAAGGCAGCATCAGCATTATTTACAACAGGTCGGACCCAACAATAAGTTAATTATATCATAGAGGCCATGCACTTGATGAAATAGTGCATCTCCATGAAAATGTTTTCAAGTGTTGACATAATGTTGAGTGAAAACAGACAGACAAAACTCTTTAGTGCTATAAGATTCTGAGGACAAAGACTAACCAAGAATGTATGAAAATTAAAAGAAGATACTGTTCTTCTCTGGTTTCCAGACTTTTCTAAGTCAGTTTCAAGTGCAGGTGGCTTCCCATCCCAGTCAGTCAGATGGCAGGCCTGGACCCAGAGCGCATTTACTGGCTGGTCGGTGTCCTGACATTTCTTCAAGGAACAACCTGGTCCCTGCCACTTTGGCTCAAGTGGAGAGGGAGGGATGGAAAGGGCATGGAAGGCAGAATCTTTGTCTTTATTGTCTCACATGTGAGAGCCCAAAACATGGCTACGTGGAGCCCCAGAGTCACACCCCGCCTCTGCCATCAGCAGCACCGAGCACTTCTCCTGACACCTCATTAGAATTCAAGACGCACCTGAATCTCACCCACCACCAAGTCTGGCACCTCAGCTCTGTGGCTGCAAGTCCCCCCAACAGCGAGGAGGGAAGGAGGCCAGGGCCTGGCCATGCTCACCAGGGAGCGACTCCCCGAAGAACAGAGGAGTTCCGGTGGGGCCCGGCAATATTTGGGGACCGCCTGTTTCTCCTCAAAACTTTAGCCCTAAAACTGCCTGTCAAGTCGACAGGTAGCCCATCATTTAGCGTTCCCTTCTTTTCTAAAATAGGGTGTGAAGAAGTGAACTGTCGGCAGAAGGTAAAGTCCAGCCTGGCAGGGCGCCTGCTCAGGACAGCCGTAAGCAGCTGGTTGGCTGCGGCCTGCAAAGGACAGAGACGGGATGATTTCAGTTGCCAAAAGCAGGGCTCAGAGTATGATACTCAAGAGTGAAGTCATCGTTATTCCTATCCCGGCACCACGAGAAGCTCCTTGTGGGGCAGGTAACTTTATTTACCGTTGGCACGACGCCACCATCTGAAGAGAAACAAGTCAAGGACAGCCTCTGTCATTTCTAATCTAACTCAATTTGTCTGATTAAATTGTCGTATATGCACAATTTTGGAAGTATCTTTTATTCCCCTTCAGAGAACAAACTATCAGAGAAAATTAGATGGCTCTATAGCCCTAATAGAACAAGAACAACACTAAATAAATAGTTAATTGCCCTGCTTTCGTGTATTCAAATTTTCAAATATTTGGAATATTTCAAATATTCAAATTCGTGTGTTCAAATATTCTTTGGCCCTGCCTCCGCCTTCGGACGGGGGGGCGGGGGGGGGGGGCGAGAACACATGGAAATTTCCTACGGCAGGTGGCTCACCAGTTCTCTAGCCCCAGACAAATCAGGCGGTATTAGCTCCACTATGAGAACAGGAAGCTGAAGCACACAGAAATACACGACTGGACCAAGGTCGGACAGTTGAGGGGTAAACAGAAGCCCAGAGCCCAGATATGACATGGAGACTCCGGTGGGGGGAAGATGCTGTCCCATCAGCTTCTGCACAAGAGAGGCAAAACCAAGTTCTCCCAAGAAAAATTACTCTGTAAATATTCTGTTAAAAATTATTTAACATTGGGGCACCTGGGTGGCTCAGCGGGTTAAAGCCTCTGCCTTCAGCTCAGGTCATGATCTCAGGGTCCTGGAATTGAGCCCTGTATCAGGCTCTCTGCTTGTGGGAAGCCTGCTTCTCCCTCTCTCTCTGCCTGCCTCTCTGCCTACCTGTGATCTCTCTGTCAAATAAATAAATGAAATCTTTAAAAAAAATCATTTAACATTTTTAATGAAACAGCATGATCCTAATATTCTATCTATCTGAAATCTTCTAAGATGAGGGAAGAGTCCACTGGCAAGTGACACAGGTACAGAACATGACAACAAAGCTAACATTTAACTGTTACTAATCACGTACCAGGAAGTACGTTAATTAAGCCACTCTATCCTCACCATAGCCTGATAGCAGTCACTATTGCTACTTTACAGATGAGGATTGTGTGGTGGCACAGAAAGGCTGAGTAACTGGCCCGAAGGCCCATAGCTTAAAGGTGGCAAATCCAGGATCTTGACACTGGCCATCACTCTACCAGTGCTCTACTCCCTCTCACAGCTTACATTAGCTGCCTTCCTGAAGAGTTATTGTTCTTTAGGTAGCAAACAAATCTATCATCAAACATCTCCACTATTCAGAGAACGGGGCTGCCTCAGAAACATGATTTGGTGGCTTCAGATCATGAGAAAATATTGACCATGACACTCCAATCTGTCCTCAAAAATTCTTCCCTGATTTTTTCTTGCTAGTGAATGAAGTTAAGAACCAATACTATTAAATAAAATGCCAAAGGTCCTAGACAACAGAAGTTTCTTCACTATGGAATGGCTGGGAAATGGAGGGAAACCAATGAGCAATGGCCTGTGCCCAGCAGAACCCATATAGGAACAGAGTGTGCGGGATTTTCTATATACAAGGCTTGCCTACCCAGAAAAACAAAGCTCTACTTACCTAGGCTTGTCCCAGTCCGTTACTTCTTTCAGATTCTACTTCCCTAACATTTCTGTTTTTATTTATTTATTTATTTGACAGAGAGAGAGAGAGCAGGAGTGCATAGGCAGGGGGAGCAGTAGAGAGAGAAGGAGAAGGAGGCCCCCCATTGAGCAAGGAGCATGATGCAGGGCTCAATCCCAGGACCCTGGGATCATGACCTAAGCTGAAGGCAGTTGTTTAACCAACTGAGCCACCCAGGTGCCCCACATTTATGTTTTTAATTTAGCATAATTCTTAAAAGTTATTTTAAGTTCAAATTAAAAAAAAAAAGGTCAAGGAGATATCTTCTACATAGCATCCCCTTCTCTTGCCTCATAAAGACCTTGAACGTCCAACAAGCCCAGCAGTCACTTAAGGAAGGATGTTTTTCTCTTAGACTTCCCATGAATCAACAAATGGCTTCTTGAGCACGTACTACAGTCAAAACAGATACTTGGCTCAATCAGTGTCTCCCAGTACTAATATCCCAGCTTGCTGGACCTGGCGAGGCCTGAAGTGGTTTTCCATAAAGGAAAACTCACACTGGAAAATTGGAGCCAGAAATGTGAAAATCATCTCTACCCCCTAGGATTGTACCCAAGCCTAAGGCAGCTTCTGCATGTTACCAAGAGCAATGGTTCACTTGGCCACACAGAGCACTTTCTGCAGGTAAGGGTGTGGGAAATGACACAGTGTGCACTTGTGTGCAGTGGCCTGGGGTAATGACATGAGTGAGCCCTGAACTAGGTGTCAGAAGAGTTCTAGTCCTAGCTTTGGTCCTAACTTCTATGTGTCCTCCCTGTCTAGGCCTCCATTCCATCTTCAAATCTGATATCCTCTGACACTGTCTCCCCCAAACCGCACACAAAACTATCTTTTAAATCCTATGATCAGGGGTACCTGGGTGGCACAGTTGGTTAAGTGTCTGACTCTTGATTTCCACTCAGGTCACGATGTCAGAGTTGTGAGATCGAGCTGTGCATCAGGCTCTGTGCTCAGCATGGAGTCTGCTTGAGATTCTCTCTCCCTCTCCCTCTGCCCCTCCAGCTCATGCGCTCTCCCTCTCTCTCTCTCTCCAAATCAATCAATCAATCAATCAATCTGTTAAAAAAAATGCAATGATTATACAAGTCTCCTCCTTGATGGTCTGGCTAGAGAACCCAACAGTGAAGAGGTAGTTACACACAAACACAACAGGAAGTACATCCAGATTTGCCAATCCCCGTGTCATTAAATACATGTGTAACAGACGCGCCTCCTCTCTGCCAGCCAGGAGAAGGCAGCCCTGAGAGGACAGGGCTGTAACAATTGTTGGAGAATAAGGTGCAAAGCAAGGGCCCCTACAGGGCAAAGGGGCTGTGGGGTCAACAAGAACTGCATCTCCCCTTCCAAGCACTGGCTATCAAGGAGGCACGTGGTGAAGACAGTGTGGATTTTCAAAGCAGGCTGCATGATCATTTCTCTAAAGATCATACCACAAATTCTGAATAAGGAAAAAATTCCTTTCTCACAGCAGCTTTCTGATAGAACATTTTGGCAAGACAGTCAAGGATCTTCTGAGTTCCCAGACATCACGACCCCTGATTTGGAACCCATGCTGGTGTTGGCCAGGTCCCAAGCTGGTCCCATCATTCTCCCCTCCCCCTCTCTGTGGTGCTCACCTGCACCGCCTGCCCCTTACAAAGCAATTCTGATCCTTGTCACACACATCAACCCACTAGGAGAAGACTCACGGAAAAAAAAAAAATGACTTTAGTCTGTACACTGACAACAGAACAAAGCTAACCAGACTTTGGTAGCCCCTCCCCATTCTAATCCTCAGAGACAGAGAACCCAAAAAATTGATGGGAAATAAGACTTGGATCATTTTCAAAGTCTCACAGGATTTCTCATCTTTTCAAATAATCTCACAGGACACGTCTCTGGGCAGAAAGGGGGGAATCTCAGTGTCCAGCATTGGTGAGAATGTCAGAAAACTCTGCTGGGAGCGGAAATGACTAGAACCAGTCGTTATTAGTAAAAAAATAATAATAATAATAAAGAAAAATAAATAAATAAGTGACATTCACTAAGAATCCAGTGTTTCTGCATCTGCTAAGTCCCTTCATTTACATGATCTTTTATAAATCCACCAGAACTCCACGGGGTAGAAACTATTCTGCTCTTTTCACAGATGGTAAAATTGAGGCTGAGATGAAGGAACAGTAAAGAGCAAAGCTAAAAGGCAGCGATCCTTCTGAAGAGACAAGCTCAGAGCAGACAAGCCTCCAACCTCCTGTGCCCAAGGGTGTGGGCTCAGGGCCTCCTGCTCCGTGTCTCCTCGGGTGGCCCCCCTGTCAGCAGCTGGTTTCATTCCCCACCACAGGCAACCACTGACTGCTGGGAGGAAGCCACCCCAGACGGTCTCAGAGGATACACACTCGCTCCAAGCAGGTCAGCTGGGAGTCCCCGGCAGTAACTTTCTTTCACGTAACTACTGAGGTAAAGCCTCCCAAATTCCAGAGGTACATTCTGCCGGCATCTCGTCCCCGTGAGTACAAATGAAGGTCAGCCCACTGTGTACCAGGAGAGCACGAATGACTGGCCAGCCTCAGGGCACACTGTCATTGCTGCTCTGAGGATGTTAAATGCTTCCCAAACACTCTTCCCGAGGTCCCACCATTGCCACCATCTCTTTTGCACTGCAACAGAAGTCAAACTTTGCACCCAGAGGCAGATGTGCTGAAGGTTTTCTAGAGATCAACCACAGCTCTCTACAGTCTGATTTGAAATTTTTAAAAAATTATCAACTGGAAGAAACACTTGGTCCTCACTTACCCTTTCTATCTCTTGGAGGTACAGGAGTGCAATGTCCCCTGCTTTCTCGTAACAGGTGATGACATCCTGTTCCCGGTCCACATGGAGGTTACTGGTAGAAGAGGAAACAGGCAACTTCTCTAAACAAAGTCCTAAAAAAATCAAACACAAAACCTGGTTGAGTTGTTTTTCATGGAGCTTAATTTTTCAGTATTGCCCTAGAGGGCCAGAAGACAGTCCCAGGATATAACAAACTGTCAGAAGAAACAGGTTCTCTGTCCTTTTCCCTCCCTCATTCAGGACACTTGACCTTGACATCCAGGTTGAGAATCTGATCAGGTACTTCGCCATGACCCCATTCAGACCTCACAGAGCTTCTCAGTCAAGCTGTCCCAAGGTCCTTAAAGTAAGCAAAGGTAGGCTCACAGCATAATACTAACCGAAGAATATCTTCTAACCCAAAATGTCCACTTAACTCATTCAACATAAAAAAAAAATGTTAAATACTCTTGGGGTCTCAGTTACTAGGAAAATCTTCCAACTCGGAGCCTTAGAATTTTGGAGTCACCATAACACCACAGACTGTGGCTCAGTTGTGGGCTAAGAAAATACCAGAACTGCTTTGGGCACTTCTTTGGAGATGGAGGAGATCCTTTTTGCTGAGAGAGAGCTCAGGGTTGGCATGTATGAAGGCACAAAGGGCTGAAAGAACAGCACCGAGAGGAGCGGCTGGTGCCTGAACTGCCCCCAGTCTCTGGGCCTGCCCTGGGCCACCAGCCCGGAGCAAGCCAGGCCCCAGGTGTCTATGCACAACCCAGGGAGGAGAGAGGGCACGCTGCAGAGAGGGCGTCTGGTGCCTCCACATGAGAGGGC
>ML109217.1:14842-57619 GCA_003697995.1 Taxidea taxus jeffersonii
GAGGGCACGCTGCAGAGAGGGCGTCTGGTGCCTCCACATGAGAGGGCTTCTGCTATACCAAGTGCCCCGGGACACAAGTATACACACGAGACACACATTCCGCTCCAGGCCAAAGTGTGGGAGAAGGTTTGATATTGACAGAAATGGGGTCTGGAACTGGAAGAAACCAGGGAAATTCCCCCCAGAAAACCCACTCCTTGTACAAAGAAGCTGAGATGGGTCATGGGAAAGTAAGTGACTTGCCCCAAACCCAGCAGCCAGGTAAGGACACAACAGGACTCAGGACTCAGGTCTCTGACCTGCCAAGCAACACGCACCCAGCTGCTGATTGTCAGAGCGGACGCCACTCCAGACAGGGCCCCAGACGCACTAAGCACCAGCGAATGACCCATGGGTTCATGCGCCATCATTTCCAGAATGGCCTCTTCCAAGCTGCTCTTGTCAAATAGTGATTGTCCCTCCAGGCTGTAAAAGGCCACGAAAGATGGTTCTGCAGAACCAGGAGGAGGAGAAACCGCTTCGGCTCACAAGGAGCCAACAACCGCCGACCGCGTGCCTGGGAGCTCAGAGGTTACTGGTCACAGAAGGTACGGCTCAAAGATTCTGTCATTTTCTTGACAGCTGTTATGGAGGTAGAATTGGCGTATAACAAGCAAAACATTTTTGCAGTGTTACATCATGATGATTCTTTTGTTTGTATTTATTTAGTCTTATTTTTTTTTACTAACTATAGTCCATACTTAAACCACTTTAGGGTTCGTGGTGTTCTATAGTTCACGAGTTTTAACAAATTCATAATGTCATGTGTCCACCATTAGAGCACCAGACGGATAAATTCACTGCCCTAAAAAGGTCCCTTACCCTCTATTCACCCCTACCCCCCTCTTCCTGAACTCCTGGCCATCACTCATCTTTTCACTGTCTTGATGGCCTTGCCTTGTGCAGAATGTCACACAGTTGCCATCATGCAGTATGCAGTCTTTTCACACTGGCTTCTTTCACTCCTTTCACTTATCATTTTAAGTCCCTCCATGTCTTTCGGTGGCCCGATCATTTCTTTCTGTCCCTACATAACACTCCATTTATTCATTAATCCACTGAAAGGCAACTTGGTTGATTCCAAGTTGTGGCAATTTTGAATAAAGCAGCTATAAACCTTCATGTGCAGGTTATTGTGTGAGTATAGACTTCAACTCAAATGGGTAAATACCAGGACTTCATAAGAAAGAATGAAATAAATATACTTTATGAATAGCTTTGAAACAATATTATATTTAGCTTTGTAAGAAACTGTCCAAATGGGGCACCTGCGTGGCTCAGTAGGTTAAAGCCTCTGCCTTTGGCTCAGGTCATGATCCCAGGGTTCTGGGATCGAGCCCCGCAGCGGGCTCTCTGCTCAGCAGGGAGCCTGCTTCCCCCGCCCCCCACCGCCTACTTATGATCTCTGTCAAATAAATAAACTAAAAAAAAAAAAAAAGAAAAGAAACTGTTCAAATGTCTTCCAGGGTGGCTGTACCATTCTGCATTCTTGCCAGCAATGAATGAGATTAACTGTTGCTCAGCATCTTTGTCAGCATTTGGTGTTATCAGTTTTTTTTGGATTTTAGTCATTCTTTTTTTTTTTTTTTAAGATTTTATTTATTTGAGCTAGAACACGAGTGAAAGAGCACAGGGGGGCAGAAGGAGAGGGAGAAGCAGACTCCCTGCTGAGCAGGGAGCCCAACATGGGGCTTGATCTCAGGACCCTCGGATCATGACCTGAGCCAGAGGCAGATGCTTAACTGGCTGAGCCACCCAGCACCCCAGTTTCAGTCACTCTAATAGGTATGTAATAGTGTCTCCTTGCTGTTGTAATTTGCAATTCTCTAAAGACATATGATGCGGAGCACTTTTCTGATGCTTATTTTCCATCCATATATCTTCTTTGGTGAAGAGTCTGATCTGATCTTTGGCCCTTTTTTCAATTAGGTTGTTTGTTTTCTTATTGCTGAATTTTAAGAGTTCTTTGTATATTTTGGATACAAATCATTTATCAGATATTTTATGTATTTGCAATTATCTCCTTCCAGTCTATGACTTGTCTTTTCATTCTCTGAACAGTGTCTTTCACAGAATGAGAGTTTTTGGTTTAAACACAGTCTACACTATCAATTTTCTCTTTCATGGATCCAGTGATCTTGGAATGGTATCTAAAACCCCACTGCCACACCCAGGGCCACCTAGACTTTCTCCTGTGTTCCAGAAGTTTCAGAGTTTTGCATCTTACACTTTAAGGCTACAACCCATTCTAAGTTAACATTGGTGAAAGGTCTAAGGTTTGTGTCTAGATTTTTGTCTTTTGCGTGTGAATGTCCAGTTGTGCCCAGCACCATTTGTTTGAGAAACTATCTTTTCCCCTATTGAATTGCCTTTCCACCTTTGTCAAAAATCAGTTGGCTGTGGTTGAAAGGGTATATTCCTGGCCTCTCTGTTCTGTTCCATTCATTTCTTTGTCTATTCTTTCCTCAATATTATGCTGTCCTGATTACCGTACACCATTTTATTTTAAATAGCTCTATTGAGGGATAATTTATATGCCATAAATTTCACTAGTTTAAGTACAATTCAACAACCTAGATTTTTTTTTATTTTGTGACACATGTAGGGTATTTGTTCATAGGAAGGCCACAAATTTTGTGCTCCTTGTCACGATAAACCCAGATTCCTGTTGGGTGTGTTGTAAACAGAGGGGCCATTTCTTCAGGCCCCCTGCTCTGAGCACACCCCTCAGAACTTTTAATAAACCCAGAGCTGTGCAATCATCAACACAGTGCCGTTGGAGAACATGCCCATCATTCCCAAATGATCCTTTCTGCCCTAAGAAGTCAATCCTTATTTCCCACCCCCTGCTCAGGCAACCACTAATTTGCTTTCTATTTCCATATTTTTACCTTCTCTGGACATTTCATCAAAACAGAATCATAGAATATGTGGCCTTTTGTGTCTAGCTTCTTCCACTTAGTATAATGTTTCCAATGTGCATCCAAATTATAGCAGTACTCCATTTCTTTGTACTCCTGTTTGGATAGACTGCATTGAATCTCCCCATTTGCCACTAATGGACATTTGGATTCTTGCCACTTTTTGGCTACTATGAATAATGCTGCCGTGAACACTCATGCATAACTTTTTGTGGGGACATATGTTTTTAATTCTCTTTTAGTGGGTATATACTTATAACTGGAATTACTGGGTCAGATAATACATTTAACTATTTAAGAAATACCAAACTGTTTTCCAAAGTGGCAATACCATCTTACTATACCCACCAGCAGATTACAGTGGGGGTGGTGGTTCCCCGTTTCCCCAGTGCTGGCTGACACTCATTGTTGTCTGTTTTACCATTGCCGTCCTGATGGGTGTGAAGCGGCATCTCATGGTTTTGAGAAGTGGTTTTGATGGGCATTTCCAAAATGACTAATGATACTGTCCATCCTTTCATGTGCTTATTTGTTTTTTTGTTGTTGTTGTTGGTTTTTTTAAAAGATTTTATTTATTTATTTGACAGAGAGATCACAAGCAGGCAGGGAGGCAGGCAGAGAGAGAGGAAAGGAAGCAGGCTCCTTGCCGAGCAGACAGCCCGATGCGGGGCTCGATCCCAGAACCCTGGGATCATGACCTGAGCTGAAGGCTGAGGCTTTAACCCACTGAGCCACCCAGGTGCCCCTCATGTGCTTATTTGTTATCCAAGTATCTTTTTTGGTGAAATGTCTATTAAAATCTTGTATCTATTTTTATTGGGTTGTTTTCTTATTACTGAGTTTTGAGAGTTCTTAATATATCATGAATATAAGTTTTCTACCAGATATATGATTTGCTAATATTTTCTCTGAGCTATGAAGTTTTGTCATTCTTTTAACATGTCTTTTGAAGATGAGAAATCTTAAATTTTGATGAAGTCAAATTTATCAATCTTTTCTCCTCTAAGTTGTGCTTTGGGTTTCATATCTAAGAAATCTTTGCCCAGCCTAAGGTTACAAAGATTTTTTTCTTCTTATATGTTCTTGTAAAACTTTTATAGGGTTAGGTTTTACATTTAGGTCTATGATCCATTTAAAAATAATCTTTGTACATGGCAAGGTAGAGATCAGCATTTACTTCTTTACAGATAGACAGCCGAGTATGCTAGTATCACTTACCAAAGATTTGCCTTTGTACTTTTGTGAAAAATCAGATGGGCACAATCTTTCCTAGACTCTCTTTGTTGTGCCAATGAGCCATTTGTCTATATTTATGCCAACATCACCCTGTCTTGACTCCCATAACTTTATAAATCTTGAAAGTAGTGTTAGTGTTCCAATTGTGTTCTCATTAATCAATTTTCTTGGCTAATCTTAGTCTTCTACATTTCCATATAAAATCTGCTTGTCAATATATATATATTTTTAAGTTAGCTGGGATTTTGATTGAAATTATGTTGAATTTATAGATCAATCTGGGGATAACTGTCATCTTAATCATATTGAGTTTTCCAACCCATCATCACAACATGTCTCTTCATTTATGTGGGTCTTTAACATCTCCTGACAATGATTTGTAGTTTTCAGTGTACATGCCTTGCAAACATTTTCTCAGATTTACCCTTAAGTATTTAGTATTTACTATGGTGTTGTAAATGGTATTGTTTCAATTTCAATTTACTTTCGTTCATTGCTATAGATTTCTGGGGTACCTGGGTGGCTCAGTAGGTTAAGTGTTCGACTCTTGATTTTGGTTCAGGTCACGGGATCGAGCTGCACGTCAGGCTCCTCCCTCAGTAGGGAGTCGGCTGGAAATTCATCCTCTCCTCCTGCCCCTCTCCCCCAAAGATAAATAAATAAATCCTTTAAAAAAAACACAATAGATTATTGAATACCGGTCTTGAATTCTGTAAACTTGCTAAATTTACTTGTTAGTTCTACCACACATTTTTGTGGATTCCCTAGAATTTCTACACAAGCCATCATGCTGTTGGCAAATACAGGCAGGCTTGCTTCATCCTTTCTAATCCGGATGCCTTTTATTTCTATGTATCGCCTCATGCCTTATTGCCCAAGAACCTCCAGCTGAATGTACTGGTGAGGGCAACATCCTTATCTCATTCCTATTTAGGGAGAAAGCACTCAGTCTTTCACCATTAGGTTTGATGGTAACTGTCAGTGTTTCACAGTTGCCCTTTCTCAGGTTGAGGAAGAGCTCTTCTACACCAGTTTGGCTATGAGTTTATATCAAGAATGGATGCTGGATTTTCTCAAATCCTTTTTCTTTGTCCATTGAGATAATCACGTGGCTTTTTCTCTTTTAGTTTTTTAATCTGGTGAATTATACTGATTTTCAAATATTAAAAACAAACTTTCTGTCCTGAGATAAACCCCATTGATTATGATGTATTATTCTTTCTAATATTGTCAGATTTGATTTGTTAAATTTTTCCTTAAAATGTTTTTCATCTATGTGCATGAGAAATATTTGTCCATAGTTTTCCTCTAATGGTTTTGGTATTTGTGTAAATGCTAACTTCATAAAATGACTTGAGAAATATTCCCTCCTCTTCAATTTTCAGGAGGAGTTGGTGTGGAATTTTTACTTTTTTCTTATGTTTTTGGTAGAATTTACCAGGAAAGCCATCTGGATCTAGAGTTTTCTTTGTGGGAAGCTCTTTAACTATAAATTCAATGTCTTCGATATAGGGTTGGTTGGATGATCTCTTTCTTCTTAAGTGAGCTTTGGTAGTTTATATTTTTTGAGTAGTTTGTCCATTTCTTCTAAGTTGTCAAATTTATTGACAGTGGTTTTTATAATATTCCCTGCTCCCTTTAATATCTATAGACTCTCTGATGATGGCAGCTGTCTTATTCCTGATATAGGCAACTTGTGTTCTCTCTTTTTATCCTGAACAGTCTGGCTAATAGTTTATCAGTTTTATTGAAACTCTCATTAAAGATCTTTTGATTTCATTGATTTTGGTTTTTCCAATTTTTCTCTATTGTTTCCCTGTTTTCTATTTCATTTATTTATGCTCTAATTTGTATTATTTCCTCTCTTCTACATACACTGGATTTGTTTACCCTTCCTTTTCTAGGTTCTTAAGGTGGATGCTAAAGTATAAATCTAAGACCTTTTTTCTTTCCTAATAAGGCAATTAATCAAAAATTCCTCCCTAAGTACTGCTTTAGCAATATCCTACAAATATTGATATGCTGTTTTTATTTTCACTCAGTTCACAATACTAATTTAACTTTTGATTTCTTCTCTAGAAATGTATTATTTATTTATGATTTTTATTTCTTCTCTTTCATTCATGACCCCAAATAGCCAAAGGAATGTTGAAAAAGAAAACCAAAGCTGGAGGCATCACAATCTCAGACTTCAAGCTGTATCACAAAGCTGTCATTGTCAAGACAGTATGGCACTGGCACAAAAATGGACACACAGATCAATGGAACAGAACAGGAAACCCAAAAATGGACCCTCAGCTCTATGGTCAACTAATCTTCGACAAAGCAAGAAAGACTATCCAATGGAAAAAAGACAGTCTCATCCACAAATGGTGTTGGGAAAACTGGACAGCCCCATGCAGAGCCACATGCAGAAGAACAAAATTGGACCACTTTCTTACACCCTATACAAAAATAAAGTCAAAATGGATGAAAGACCTAAATGTAAATCAAGGATCAAAGACCTAAAACAGGAATCCATCAAAATCCTAGAAAAGAACACAGGCAGCAACCTCTTTGACCTCAACCACAGCAACTTCTTGCTAGACACGTCTTCAAAGGCAAAGGAAACAAAACAAAAATGAACTATTGGGACTTCATCAAGATAAAAAGCTTTTGCACAGCAAAGGAAAGTCAATAAAACTAAAAGGCAACCTATGAAATGGGAGAAGATATTTGCAAATGACTTATCAGATAAAGGGCTAGTGTCCAAGATCTACAAAGAACTCATCAAACTCAACACCCAAAAAACAAAACATCAAGGGGCACCTGGGTGGCTCGGTCAGTTAAGCGACTGCCTTCAGCTCAGATCATGATCTTGGGGTCCTGGGATTGAACCCCATGTCAGGCTCCCTACTAAGTGGGGAGTCTGCTTCTCCCTCTCCTTCTCTCACTTGTGCTCTCTCTATCAAATAAGTAAAACCTTTTTTAAAAAATCCATAAGCAGAAGACATGAACAGACATTGCTCCAAAGAAGACACAAATGGCCAAAGGACACATGAAAAAATAGCTCAACATCACTCAGCATCAAAACCACAATGAGATACCACCTCACACTGGTCAGAATGGCTAAAGCTAACAAGTCCGGAAACAGCAGATGTTGGTGAGGATGTGGAGTAGGGGAACCCTCTTACATTTTTGATGGGAATGAAAACTGGTGCAGCCACTCTGGAAAACAGTATGGAGGTTCCTCAAAAAGTTAAACATAGAACTATCCTACAACCCAGCAACTGCACTACTAGGTATTTATCCAAAGGATACAAACATAGTGATTCGAAGGGGTACATGCACCCCAATGTCTATGGCAGTCATGTCCACAACAGCCAAAATATGGAAGAAGCCCAGCTGTCCATCGACAGATGTTCCATAAAGACAAAGTAGTATGCATATCATACACACATCTTCTTTACACACACACGCGAGTGCATGCATGCGTGCGCGCGCGCGCACACACACACACACACAAAAAACCACACGCAATGGAATATTACTCAGCTATCAAAAAGAATGAAATCTTGCCATTTGCAACAACGTGGATGGAACTAGAGGGTATTATGCTAAGTGAAATAAGTCAGTCAGAGAAAGACAAATACCATATGATTTCACTCATATGTGTAATTTAAGAAACAAAACAAATGAACAGGGGAAGGGAAAAAGAAATAAAATAAGACCAAAAAAGGGAGGCAAACCATAAGAGACTCTTAACTATAGGGAAAAAACTGAGGGTCACTGGAGGGAAGTAACTGGGTGACGGGCATTAAGGAGGGCACTTGAGGGACGCCTGGGTGGCTCAGTTGGTTAAGCGGCTGCCTTCGGCTCAGGTCATGATCCCAGCGTCCTGGGATCGAGTCCCACATCGGGCTCCTTGCTCGGCAGGGAGCCTGCTTCTTCCTCTGCCTCTGCCTGCCACTCTGCCTGTACTTGCTCTCTCTCTCTCTCTAACAAATAAATAAATAAAATCTTTTAAAAAAAAAAAAAAGGGAGGGCACTTGATGGAATGAGCACTGGGGGTTCTATACAACTGATGAATCACTGAATTCTACCTCTGAAACTAATAATATAGTATATATTAACTAAATTGAATGGAAATTAAAAAAAATTTTTAAAGAAGTGTATTATTTAGTTTCCAAATACTTGAGCATTTTCCCAAGATCTTTCTATCCTTGATTCCTAAACTAATTCCATTATGGTCTGTGCAGAAAAAAAGCGAAGCAGGCTTGGGATGTTCCAATTCTGCACATTCCCAAGAAAGGACTGGCCCTTGTGCAGCTCTTGGGGAATACCCTGTAAGACCCTGGACCATTCCCACCTCATAAAAATCTCTTTTATATCTGGGGCCTTAGGCCACACCCAATAGTTATACATGCAATGTGATTTGTGGTGAAGGCTTTGGGCTACACTATATCAGTCTGACCCCTGGAGGTGCTAAACACTGAATAATTAAGGTCCATTCCACAGGCACCGGGCACTCCATAAGCACTTTTTCCCTTACATATTATAATCTGTAGCCTCTTGTTGTGATCAACAGAAATGGTGAGTAGCTGAGTAGTGCAGCTTTTCTGAATGCTGCAAGTCTTTCTAGTGAATCACTGACCTGAGGGTTGACAGAGGTCAGAGAACACACTCAAACTCTTCTAATCTGTAAAACTTGTTTCTGGCTCAGAATATGGTCAATCTGTTCCATTATACTTCAAAAGAACGTATATTCTGTTGTTGTGAGGCGTGTCCTATAAATGTCAATTAGTCAAACAGGTAGGCTGTTTTGTTCCAGGGTCTTGTATCCTTATGGACCAATCAACTGTGGACTTGTTCTATCACGTAAGAAAATGGGTATTGACGTCTCTGGGCAGAACTGTCAGTGGGTGCTTTAGGGTTTAACTTATCACCGTCTAGAAGCCTCATCACATACAGTCCAACACCTTCACAAACGCAGACTTCCATTTCTCCCTTTCCAGACTTCATCCTCTCATTATATATACATTTTACTTTCACACAGGTTATAAGTCCCACCCTACATAGTTATTATTTTCATTGAAATGACCAATTATCTTTTAAAGACATCTAAATAATAAGGAAGAATGCATACAGCCATCAACACAGCTGTGAGTTCCAGCGCTCTTCCTTTCTTTGTGTGGATTCAGACTTCCTTCTGGTATCATATTCCTTCTACATATAGGGACTCCTTTAACCTGGACTTGCATTCCGGCTAATGATTTCTTTCAGCTGCTGTATGTCTGAAAAAGGCTTTTCTCGGTCCTCATTTTTGACAGATATTTTCACTAGCTATGGCAATCAGAGCTGATAGTTCACTCCCCACCCACCTGGTACGTGAAAGGTATTATGCCACCATATTCTCACGTGCGTGGTTTCTGACAATAAACCCACCACTACCTTTATGCTTGTCCATCTGCATGTGCTGTCTTTCCTTCTGGCTGCTGTTCAGATTTTCTTTTCATCACTGGTTGTAAGCAATTTGGATTACGAAGTGTTTTGGTTCAGTTTTGTTTCTTATGCTTGGACTCCACTGAACCTTCCGGATCTAAGGATTTATATAGTTTTCATAAAATTTGAAAAACGTTCAGCCATTATTTCTTCAAAAAAAAATTTTATCTACCTCCCTCATTAGGGATCCCCAATTATATGCATATTAGGCCATTTAAAGTTACCCCACAGCTCACTTATGCTCGCTCCACTTTTTGAAAAAGAATATTTTTCTCTCTGTTTCATTATGAATGGCTTCTATTACTACGCCTTTAAGTCCACCAATTTCTTCAATGTCTAATCTGCCATTAACCACATCCAGGGTATTCTGCATCTCAGACACTGCAGTTTGCAATTCTAGAAACTTGACTTATGTCTATTTTTATCTTCCAAGTCTCTACTCAATTTTTAAACAGAAGGAATATAGTTCTAATACCTGTTTTAATGCCCCTCCAATCCTGGATGCTCAATATTCAATCCCTTCCTGTTTAGAGCCAAGTTTGTTTATGCAGTTGCAAAAAAAAATCACTAAGCAGCCTTTCTCCAGTGTGAACTCTGTTACAACCTCTTGAAATTTTCTTTGGAGGCAAATACAAGATAAACTGAACGAGTTCAATGGGAGTATTAGTTGAGTTTATTTACATAAAGCACTCAACAAGGGTTTGCTATTATTATTGTTAAGATATTATTACTATCACAACAAATTGTCTTATACTCAAAAACCAAACAAAACCAAACCGAACAAATTCACCATTTGGCAGAACAGCACTAAAACTACTTAGGCGCACACACTTGACTGGAGCTTCCTAAATATGCTTTAAGTGCTCACTTGTGCAAAATCGAAACCACCAGAAAACAAGAAGAGATAAATTGTTTCATAATCTGCCCTCTGCTTGCATGAGAAATAACCAAATAATGTGCAAGTCGATATCAGGAATTTAATATAGAGAAAAAAGAATTCTCCAGAGTGTGTCCAAGGGCCAGGAAAAAAAAAAATGGGTCTATTCTTTGGCATTGGGTAACACTGCAGCCTGGCCCTGACTGCTAGTGCTCCCAAAGATGACTACAGCGCTCAGGACCCACCATGCCCACTGACTCAAAGAAAAGCCAAATCTAGTTCAACACAGTTTGTCTACCTTCTGTATCTGGAGATCTGAAATATTTGAAATCCAGTCATCTAGGGCTGCAATCCATGGACATGCACAGTTGGTAAGAGCACTCCAGCTAGTTACACAACTTAATCCTCCACTATGAGGAGACACTGCTGTTCTCTCTGGGCCTGTGTTCTAATGAGGGAGATATGTGGACACCCAAGGATGGGGTGACAGATGGGTCCCCGGCAAGGAGTCCATTCTTAAGTAGGGGGCCCTTTATGGTGAACATTATTCCTTTCCTTCTCCCAGATGCTGTGATGTTCTTTCCATGTGTCACAGGCATATCCCAGAGCACTAGCAGAGTTTTGATTTACCACAGTGAATTCGTGGCTCAGCAGCTCGGTTCCAGAATATTTAGTTCTCTGTGAAAAGCTACTTACAGGACCTCTCGACTAGACTATAAATTTTCAAGTGTCTGGGATCAGATCAACACTGTCTGAGAAGCGAGTCCTGAGGTCATGGCCCAAACTGGCCCCCATTACAATGTCAGATGACACCCTGTCAGTTTGGAAAGCGATCATCAATAATGTTTTGAGTTACTTTATTTTTTCCAGAGAAATGCATGACCAAAAAAGTAAAAAACAGACTTGACAAATAGCTGGTCTGACAGCAACACCCAATGCACATCTTGATAAGCTTGGCACCTCCAAGATCAAAGCTGCCTGCAGAGAATGGCAATCAAGCACTCGCTGCCCAGTCATCACAGTCAGCTTCAGAGCATGGATGGCGACAGCGGCGGACCAGGTGCTCTGACTGATAGAATGCTGGGTAGCCCCTGGCCCCCCAAATTATCTTCTGCCAGAAGAAGGAGTTCCCACAGGCAGACTCACTTCTGAAAGGTCCCGTCTAGGAAGGGTTTAACACATTTAAATAAATTCAGGATAAGAAAAGCCTGTAGATCACATTTGACTGCTTTCGAAGCTCTTCCATGGACACAGGCCTATTTGGTCCTGTTTAATAGGCACCATCCTCCTTCCAATCTTGTGGAAAAAGAAAGTCTTGGAAAAGTGAAGTGACAAGCTGAAGGTCTGTGGGAGGGCCAGAAGGACACAGTAAGAGGGCCCAGGAGTGGGGGCACATGTGTCCTGCCCCAGGCAGTATCCTAAGATATCCCAACAAACACTGGTGGGAGGCTGGAGGAATCTCATCTCTGAAAGGGATCTCCGTTGTATTTCCCCGAGGGCTTGACATGGCTGGAGGTCTGGCTGAGGAAGTGGAAAACTGTACATCTCACCACCAAAACCTCCAGAAGGGTAACCGCCCCCCAATTCTTTTAGGACTGTCCAAATTTGAGAAGCCTCAGTGAGGAGCCTGATTGGGTACGTAAGACTGAAGAGTTTCAACAGTGATAAAGGTTCCTGAATCTAGGCCTCCTCTGCACCCAGCGCTCTGCCTGGGGTTTGACAGGCCCCATAGCCACCCTGCCAGGAAGGTGTTAACAGCGCCTTACAGATAAGACTGAACTTCGGGCTCCACAGCTGGTAAATGATAAAGCCACGTTTCAACCCCTGGTCTATCTGACCACAGAACCCTACTCACAATCTCCAGTCTCACTGAGCTGCTGACAGCATATTCAGGGTCTGATAAGAGCAAGGACAATAAAAATGAATTTCAAATTGGGAAGGCACAGAAGTCAAGGTCTGGGGCCCAGAGGCGGGGATCTCTCCCACCCAGCGCTGTACCACCCTCACAGCTCTCAGGCTCACTGGCCCTCCCACTCCCTGTCCACCTCAGGAAGGGCTCAACTACTGGGAGACAGCCTGAATGGTAGAACTTTGGAGCACTAGCAGCCAAAACAAATATTTTGACTTTTTTAATCACATTAAAATGAACAAGGAATTAATTACTTATAAAGTTATGCAACGCGATACAGGCTATAAAATATAATTACATGAACTGTGTACTACAGCATTAGGTATCATTTCCTCATTTATCTTTAACCGCATCTCTGGAAGCCAGACCCAGAACAGGTGCACTCTACTCTGATGGTTTGTTGACATATGACCCATGAGGCAGTTTATAACTGGAAGTACCAGAAAAACTTTATTTATAATACCCTGTCTCTGATCACCCAGCCCTGTGGTATGGACTTCAAAGATAGTAAGAATCTCCAGGGATCTCAATTTCCAAGGCTGAAAAGAAAGTCAGGAAAAGAGATTCAAGATCTTCAAAGCAAAGTCCTGGCAAAGACAGTCTCAGATTGCCGGTCCTGTGTTCTCACCTCTAGAACAGTCAGATTCCCACAGGTGTCACACGTATTCAGCTCAGAGGAAGGACAAGCCACGGTACAGGGATTAGAGAGAAGAAACCAATGGAAACCACCAAATGCTGTGGGGTGAGGGATGGCCAGCCCAGAATTCCTATGAGGTTCCTGTCAATCCAGAGATTCTCTGATTTATAATGGTCTCTGGGCTGGGAGACTCATTTGGCCCCTTCTGGATGTTTTTGGAAATTCCTGTCTTTCCAGAGTCAGCATTGTCTCAGAAGATGAGCATGTACACACACACACACACGCCACTCACAAAAGATGCCAGACCTTGAATCAGACATTCACCTGCTAGAGCAGATGACCTTTCAAAGCCCCTTCCATAATTCTGTGAGCAAATGAGATGCTAATTCAACCTGAAATGCTCACTCCATGAGTCTGTGATTGAACTTGGGCTCATTAAGTCACTACTTAGTCACACCGTAATAGTAGTAACAACAGGTAGTACTAGCTACACATGAGACACTTCTGAGAGATTGGCATAACTGACTTGACCTTCACAAGAATGCTCTGAGAGAGGACTCGCTATCATCCCATTCTAGAGATGAGGAAACTGGTCTCCGCGTTATTAAGTAACCCAGCCAAGATGATGCAACTGGGTAAGTGGCAGAGTAGGATTCCAACCACGTACTCTTACCTGAGATTTTGCTCTTAGCTTTTTCATTACACTTTCTCACATCTCCGATTTACCTGTCTCTATATGTAAAGCAACACTATGTAGAGGCTAAGAACATGGGCTCTGGAGCCAGACTCCTTGGTTTCCAACCCACAGCTAACTTTGTATGTAAAACCGTTATGTGCTTGGAACAGTACCCAACATACAGTAAGCACCTGAAAAATAGTATCTACCAAGATTATTCTCAAGACCACTATTGTCGTTAGGTAACAGGAGGCTGGAAGGTCTCTAGGTGGGAACATATTATTCATTTGCTATATTTCTATACATATTTTAACAACAGCTTTACTGATATATTACATATATACCACAAAATTTGTCTGTTTAAAAAAATCACAAGTCAGTGGTGTTAGTATATTCACGTAGCTGTGGAACCGTCCCCACTAGCTAATTCAGGAACATTCTCGTCACCCCTAAGAGAAATCCCATACCCACGCACAGTCAGTTCCCATTCCACCTTCTTCCCAGACCCTGGCAGTCACCAAGCTACTTTCTGTCTCTATGGACTGGCCTGTTCTGAATATTCCGTGTCAATGGAAAAGGACTGTAGGAGATCTTTTGTTTCTGGCTTCTTTCACTCAGCATGTTTTCAAGGTTCATAGCTCTTATACCAAATATCAGAACTTCATTCTTCTTTTAATTGAGGGAAAATGCACATAACATAAAATTAGCCATTTAAAAAATATTCAATGGCATTTATTACATTCACGATATTGTATAACCGCATCTCTATCTAGTTCCAAATACTCCATTCTTTTTATTGCTGAGTAATAGTCCGTGGCACAGGTATAGCACGTTTATTCCTCCATTCATCATTTGATGGCCATTGGGGTTGTTTGCATTTTCTGGAAATTATGAAAAATAATGCTATTAATATTCACATATTGGTTTTTGTATACACATATTTTTCTTGTTGCTGTTGTTCTAACATCCAGTCTTTGTTTTTTTTTATTAAGTTTTTAATTTTAATTCCAGTGTAATTAACACAGTGTAATATTAGTTTCAGGTGTACAACAGTGATTCAACAATTCCATACATTACTCAGGGCTCATCATAAGAGTGGGCATATGTTTTTAATTCTCTTGGATATATACCTAGAACAAAACTGATACAGGACATGGGGTATTATTATAATTATATAATATTAAAGTGTTATATTACTTTCAATCTTTGTTCTAAAAAATCACATTACTATCTAACTGCCACACTGCTGGATAAAATATTAAGAAGTGAAAAGACAAGGGCTTCTGGGTAGACAGACCTGAAATACCCTTGCTTTTCCATTTATTAGCTCAATGGCTTTGAGAAAGCTGCTCAGTATCTTAGAGCCTCTCTGTTTCCTCATCAAGTCAGTGAGAATAGTAGCACTTGCTACAATTACTATGAGGCTCAGCCCAGTGCCTGGCACACAGTGAAGTAAGTAATTGATAAATGGTAACTATTATTACCAACCAAGAGCCTTTCCTGGGGGCAATGACAAACCTCGTCTTTTTTGAGAGGTGTCTGAAAAAGACAGAAAAGCATTGAGAAGGAAATAATCATCATCCATATCCCCACCATTTGGAATTAAAGGCAGTTAACATTTTTGCATACACCCTCAACCTTAACCATTCACAATGCCGCGTAAACTCTGGTCTCAGCTTTCCTAAGAGAAGCAGACTGACTCATCATCCTAGAAGATCCCTACGGTGCAAGTGTAGTTGGGTGCCCCAACTACAGTAAGGAATGAGGGCTGCCAGTGAACAGATGTGCCTCTCCTTCCTTCATTTCCACAATTCTCACTGAGCACCCCTGTGCAGTGCTCTGGTGCCGGCTGGGCTTCAGAGAAAAGGCCCCGCTCTTCTCCCTGGAGAAGCTCACCTCTAGTGCAATGGAGGTGAAAGACATTTTCAAAACAATGTAAGAAGTGCAGTGACTCAGATCAGGTATCACAGAAAAACTAAGAACAAGCACCTCAGTGGACCTTGGCCTCGGACTCCAGCCCCCAAACTTTTTTTGGTCTCTGAGTCTCTGATTGCTTCCACAAGGAGAACCAATGAGGAGCCTATTAACACAACCAACATTAAATATGAATATGGGTCAGTGGCAGTAAAAGGGCTCTTACTCTTCTTACACCATCTAAATATAAACAGGAAGCTTTGACTAGCAACCTGAGATGAGTGGTTGCACAGCATGTGGCCTCCCACCAGTGGCAAAATGGTTACATCTAGCTGGGAGGAGGCCTGAGATCACCAGTGAGAAGGCTTATGCTGCACAATCCCTCCCCCCCACCGCCAGGCCCTGGCCTCAAAGCTCCTCCCATTCTTGCACCCCACACCCCAGCCACCGGTTCTGGGTTTGGCACACTGGCAAAAGCAAGTGCTCTGCAAGGACTCCCCTGGCCGCGCCTCTATTCCCTCCACCTTTCGATTTCTATGCAACTAGTTTTTCAGGGTACCCAAAGGGATCTAAAGGCTTAAAAAAAAAAGAGAGAGAGAGAGAGAAAGAAAAGAAAAGAAAGGAGAAAAGCAGCTTCTCAAGGAAAAAAACTGGATCTCCTATCTTCTCTGCTCACTGCAGATGAAGAAACTCAAACTCAGAGAGGGTTCCTGATCTGCCCAAGGCCACAGGGGGGTGCTGGTACTGGCAGAGTCAGCCCAGAGCCCTGATCCCGCGAGCTAACTGCCAGAGCAGGGCCGCAGTAGTTGGACCACGGGCCCCAACGGACTGGGGACGAGGCATCGTCAGCCGTTACCTGTCGGCCTCCGGGATACCTAGAGGGTCCTTGGCAAAAACCCAATTCATGAAGGTCAGACCTAGATAATGTCACTCCAAGATCAGTACATTAATCTACCAAGCAATCCTCCAGGAAAATCGTCCTTGGGCTTCCACTGTCCTCATGACCAGGGGTTTTCCGGTCCGTGATAAAAGGGAGCCGCGATAAGTTCCGAGAAACCTCTGACAGAAGCCTACAGACTGGCACGTCCTTTTCCTTTGCAAGTGATGCCTGCCCGGAAAGCTTCGGGCGGGGACTGAGGGACCGTGGACGCCTGCGGGGAAGCAGCAGAGGCTCGGCGGGGTCAGCACCTGCCGGCGAGGCCCCGCTTCCAGAACCGGCCCGTGCTTAATAAAGACACCGGCAAGCTCACCCCGCTCCTCTGACCCCTGGCCTAGCGCCGAATCTCACAATGACCCCAGTTTCGGGGACTGCCTAAGAGTCAGCCCGAGCGAGAGCAGCGGAGGCCGCCGCGGCCCCGGCAAGAGGCGGGAGGCAGGAGGCAGCGGGTGGGGGCTCTGGGGCGGGCTCAGCGCATGCGCGACTCTGGAGGCCAGAAGAGGACGGGCTCCCGCGCCCCCTGGCGGCGGCGGCCGGCTCGGCCTGGAAGTCCTGGAGCGGCTGCTGGCCTCGGTCCAAGTTGGTGTGGCCCGCAACGGAGCCTTGAGCAGGTGGCCTCGCTCGAGGGCTTCTGTGGAATTCCGGTTCTGGAAAGTGCTCACAGGACCAAAGAACTCTACTGCTTAAATAGGAACCCCGAGTGCTGTCTGTACTGTTCACGGAGATGGAAGTTCTCCAAGAGCTCCTGGGAGCAAACCAATGCACCCCTGGAACCTGGGGTCCACGTGACCGGAGTCCGGCTCGGACAGTATCTGGAGGTCACCTGGGGGTTTCTACCCACACGATATGCCAGCTCCAGTCTAGGAAGCAAGCCCTTGACACCAAAGGAAGAAAAAGGGCCAGGGGCTGGGCCAGGGGCCCCACCCCTCACTCCTCTTAAATGGGGAACCCTACCTGCTTCTAACAGGGTTGCTGTGAGGATGAAGGGTGCTAAGGTTCAAGGGCTTAGAATGGTGTGTAGAAGGAATATCTTTAATGCTGTAGATATTAGTAATAATTTGCTACTAGTATTCCAGAAGCTGGCACACATTAGGAGCTCACCAAAGCCGAGAACCCCTCCCTGTCTTTTGAGTTCTGGGTGTACCATTCAGGGCAGCTGCAGGCCTCTGCCTGGTTGCTGGGTCAAGGCCCTGCCCCAGCAGACCCAGCCCAGCAAGGCCCAGCACCGGTCTGGCTGGCCCCGGCCCACCACAGCTTCCCACTCTTCTGCACCAGTCCCAATGTGAGGGAGAGAGCGGGAAGAGCCAGCTCTGACACCCTCCTTCTCCACAGAACAGTCTGTGCTCTGCTCCCGCCCCCAGAGAGCTCTGAGCTTTCCAAATATGGATGCTTTTTTCATTCCTGAAGCATCAGGAACATTTGGGGGAAGAAAATGAACACCAGACATGGTTTGGAAATGATGGAAGCCAAGTGATGGGTGGTGGCGGAGGGAGCACTGTCTGAAGAGTCAGAAGTTGTGGTTTTTAAGATATTGAACAGGAGTATGAACTAGATGATCTTTTAAAGTGTGGCCAGGTTTGTATGCGTCTAGGCCCCAGGAAGATCCCAGTAGTAAGGATCCAGATCCTAAGAGTGAAAAATACAGCAGCTAGCACACAATGCAGGGGAGAAAAACAACATTAAGGACACCCAGAGTCTCTGGCTTTCAAAGTAAAGGAGCCACGGGAGACGGGCTCTCTAGAGCCCCACAACCTGCAAGATAGTCCACAGATTGGGATGATCCAACCTGAAGCTGGACGTGGTAGGAGTTAGAGACAAGATTATTTTGTTTCATATCAGCCCCAAACCAAAATCTGGTTTTGTCTAAAATGGAGAGGATTTCAGTACACTGAAAACACTGCACTTTTGCTTAAGCAATAATGTGTTACTCAGGCAGAGTTTATCTTTAACAGTGCACCCCAGGGGTTGTTAGGGAAAAATGTTTAAAGACCCACCCCATCACAAGTAGCCCTGTGTGGCAAGCATTGTCCCTGGTGCAACTGTGGAGACACAAAACAAATGGTTTAGACATGGCACAGCCCCAGGGCCCAACCTTAAATAGGTACTCACATATCTGCTAGTTTACTGAATTAATTAAACATACAATCTAGTTTGAGAGAGGCAAATGACAGATATGAAATAATTAAAAACCGAATGCCAAATTGCATGATACTAACTATAAACAGAGGTGGAAGAGGAAGGGGAGATTGAAATGGACAACAGAGCTGGAGAGGTTGTCACTGACACGTCACCCGGGGTGGACTCCTCACAGGGAAAAGGAGGAGACCCCAGCTGGAGGACAAAGACAAGCAGAGGTGGGGAGGGGGCCTGGGAAAGGGGAGGGCAGGTAGACGGGCACCAGCAAGCAACCTGGGGCAGAGCATGGGTGGAACAAAGCAGGCTATGGGATCCCCCTGGCAAGACCAGGACATAGCCTTCAGAATCTGAAAAAAATGCTCGGCCATGCCTAGACTTGCTTTGATTAGCAGGAGCACGCATCAAGAACCCGGACTTCAGTAAAAAGGGAAAAGATGACTTTGGGGGGGGGGGGGGCAGAGGGCTCCACTCTTGATCACCTGAGTGTGGAATTTTCCACAGTACATTAAACCTCACACTGACTTGTCCTGACACTCAGGCCACTGTTGACTTACAGCTTTCCCTGCATTTTCACTTCAACCTACTTAAGAATATCATTCTGCCACAAAGGTAAATACTGCCCCTGTGTTTTAGGCCCCGTAGAGCCCAGGGAAAAGCTCTGTGTCATGTGCGTCCCTCCTCCCCTTCAGTACCACCCCCACCCCCCGCCCTGCTGGTTGCTCTGCTTCTAGGGGAGCTCCCCTGGTACATCCTGGGGCCCCCAGCGCTCCGGGTTCACTTCTTGCCTTCCTCAGTCTCTGTGTTCTTCTGAGCGAGCATTAGACGCTGCTGGGTTGTGACCAACCTATACTCAATCAGTTCCTAAATCCTGACCAACAAACCCATCGCCTAGCGACCAGCATGCTGAGCAAAGTCCCTGGAATTAGACTGATTCCCCGGCACGGCACAGCACCCCCTTGCGGTCACAGAAGTGTCACCATGTCCCCCTCCAATCCAGTATCTTCCCCCACCCTCCAAAGGAAGCTGGCTCCTCCTCCTGTAATCCTTAACCTGGTTTAACACCATTCCCTGCCCAGCAAATGAAGCTAAAAATCCCCGTCATCTGGATTCCTCCCTCAACATCCCTCCCACTGCAACGCCCCCAGCACACACACACACTGTCTCCTTGGCCTGCTGCAGTCCAGGCTTTTGCAATATCTGGCTGTCAGGCTCCAGCCAGGACAAAAGTATCACTCCAGATCTTTCAAATAAAGGAGATTTAAGGGGATGAAACCAACGAGAAGCCAAACAGGATGGTATCGCATTTCAGAATTCTACAGCGGCAGGCCACTAACTTTCCTAGGGCTAGAAAGGACAAAGGGAGGAGATGGAGCTCCAAGAGCCCAGAAGCTGGGGCCAATGCCTGGGAGACAGAACCTAGCAGAAGCTCCCTCCTGGGAGCCAAAACCCCAAGGGGCGGGGGAGGGGGGTTAGTTTGCCAGAGGTGCTGCTGCTGGAGGCAGGGAGAGAGAGAGAGAGAGAGAGAGAGAAATACCCTGGCTGCTCTCTCCTCTTGCTCCTCAATTTCCTGCCAATGCTTCCTGTTGGGCAAACCCAGGCAGAAACCAGTTGACTAGGGCATCCTGGAAACAGCTTGCAGAAGTCAGGCCCCCTGGAACGCAAAACAAGAGGGGAAGGGCCCAAAGCCAGTTCACCTCTCTTGCCTGTCTCCTTCCCTCTAATCTCTCATTCCTTCTAACTGGTTCTCTATTCTGTGCCAGAAAGTTCATTCTGACTTATAAGCTTAAGTCATTCCTTCTGCTTAAAAGCTGGCCGGGGCTGGCAGTCTCCTGGCAGGGAAAGGCAGGACACTCCTCCACTGGGCTGACTCTCTCAATCACTTGCAAACACAGGAGGTGCTGCTTCCCTTGACAGCAACAGGTACTGAGTTTACTGTAGGACATGGGATGAGCTACTACTCTAAGTATTGCTGGGCGAGGAAACAGAGAATAGTCCTCAAAGTCATCCACTCGGAAACCAGTAAGTAAATAGCTAAGTGTCCTTCCTTTCTGGCCAGGGTTGTTTGCCACGATCCAGAGGCTTGGGGCTCCAGTGAAAAGATGCCATGTCCAAGAAAGTGGAGAATAAGTAAAGGCTTCTCAAACCCATTAAGACAAGAGAGGAACAAAAGATTGGACTGAGTAATCAAAAAACGTCCTAGAAAGAAAAGCGCAGGTTCAGAGGGCTTACTGGTAAATTCTACTAAATGTTTAAAGAATTAACACGATGCTTCACAAACTCTTCCAAAGAGTAAAAGAGGAGAAATGCCTCAAAACTTACTCTGTAACCCCAGTGTTGTTTTTTTTTAATATTTTATTTATTTATTTGACAGAGAGAGAGAGACATCACAAGTAGGCAGAGAAGCAGGCAGAGGGAGGAGGAAGCAGGCTCCCTGCTGAGCAGAGAGCCCCAATTCGGGGGCTCCATCCCAGGACCCCGGGATCATGACTTGAGCTGGAGGCAGAGGCTTTAACCCACTGAGCCACTCAGGCGCCCCTGTAACCCCAGTGTTACCTTGATACCAAAACCAGACAAAGACATCACCAAAACACTATACCAATATCCATTCTAAAATTGAAGTAAAAATCTGCAACAAAATACTAGTGCACCAAATCCTGCAACATATTTTTAAAAAAGAGTGTACGCCATGACCAAGTGGGATTTACCCCAGAAATGCAAGGCTGATTTAACATATGAAAACCAATCAACATAATACACCATATTAGAAGGATGAGACACAAAAATTATAAGATTATCTCATTAGAAAAAACATTTGACAAAATCTAACATTCTTTCATGATAAACACACTCAACAAACTGGACATAAAGGGAAACTCCTTCAGTCTGATAAAGGGCATCTACGAAAAACACACAGCTAACATCATACTCAATGATGAGTTCCTATCTTAGAAGAAAGGAACTTTCCCCTATGTTAGAAGACCTCTGCTCTGGTCATTTCTACTAAACACTGTAATGGAGCCTGTAGCCAATGCAACTAGGCAACAACAAAAAGGCATCAGATTGGAAAGAAAGAAGTAAGACTATCCTATTTACAGGTGACACGATCTTATAGAGAAAATCCTAAGGAATCCACACACACAAAAATTATTAGAGCTAATAAGTGAGGTCAGCAAGGTTATAGAATGAGAGATCAATATATAAAAATCTATTTTTTTCTATATTGTATTTTTCTACACACCAGCAATGAACAGTCTGAAAATGAAATTAAGAAAATTATTCCATTTATGATAGCACCAAAAGAATAAAATACTTCGGAATAAATTTAACAAAAGGAATGCAAGACTTGCACACTGAAAATTACAAAACATTTTTGAAAGAAATTAAAGAAGACATTCTATGTTCATGGATTGGAAGACTTAATATTGACAGGATGGCAATACTCCTCCAAATGATCTATTGATTCAACAGAATCCTTATCAATTTCCCAGGAAGTTTTTTTTTCCAATAATTGACCACTTGATCCTAAAATTTACGTGGTAATTTAAGGGACCCAGAAGAGCCCAAAATAATTTTGAAACAGAAAAAAAGTTGGAAGACTCACACTCCTCCATCTCAAAATTTAATACAAAGCTACAATAATAAAGACAGCGTTGTTATTGGCATAAGGATAGACATATAGACAAACGGGCTAAAATTAAGAATCCAGAAATAAACCCTTACATTCATGTTCAGTTGCTTTCCACAAAGACAACAAGACATTTCAATGAGGAGGAAAACATTCTTTTCAATAAAAGCTGCTGTGATTGGGACGCCTGGGTGGCTCAGTTGGTTAAGCAGCTGCCTTCGGCTCAGGTCATGATCCCAGCGTCCTGGGATCAAGTCCCGCATCGGGCACCTTGCTTGGCAGGGAGCCTGCTTCTCCCTCTGCCTCTGCCTGCCACTCTGTCTGCCTGTGCTCGCTCTCTCTCTAACAAATAAATAAATAAAATCTTAAAAAAAAAAAAGCTGCTGTGATTACTGGATATCCACATGCAAAAGAGAAAAATTAATTCAAAGTAGATTATAGATCTAAATGTAAGAGTTAAAACGATAAAACTCTTAGAAGAAAGCATAGGAGTAAATCTTTGTGAACTTAATTAGGCAGTGGTTTCTTAGCTACAATACCAACAGCACAAAAGCAACCAAAGAAGAAGGAGGAGGAGGAAGTGGGAGTGGGGGAGGGGGAAGAGGGGAAGAGGGGGAGCAGGGGAGAAGGGAAGGAGGGGGAAGAAAAACTGAACTTAATCAAAATTTAAAACATTTGTGTTTCCAAGGCTACCATCAAGAAAAGGAAAATACAACCCACAGAATTGCAGCAAATATTTTAAAACTAAATATCCACAAACCACCACATCTCTAAACCATGTCTCCTATATCCATATCTAGGATATATAAACAACTATTACAACTCAATAATAAAAAGACATATAACCCAACTTAAAACTGGGCACAAGATCTGACTATACATTTCTCCAGAGAAGATACACAAATGGCCCATAAGCACATGAACTTTTGCTCAGCATCATTAGTCAGAGGGAGACACAAATCAAACCCACAATGAGGTACCCACTTCACACCCACTAGGATGGCTAGAATCAAAAGGACGGATAAGAAAGTGCTGACAAGCTGTGAAGTAACTGGAAGCTTTAGAGCAGGGCAACCACTTAGGAAAAACAGTTGTGGTTCCTCAAAACATTAAACCTAGAGTAGTCACGTGACCCAGCCACTGCACTTCCAAGTGTATGTCCAAGAGAAATGAAAATATACACGCACCCCAAACGTCATACACAGATGTTCACAGCAGCGTTACTGATGATAGCCCAGATGTGGAAACAATCCCATGTCCATCAACTGATGCATATGGATTAATAAAAATGTGCAAAATGTGGGCTATCCATACAATGGAATAATATCTGGTCAAAAAAGGAATGAAGCACGTATTTGTGCTACAACACATTTGAACCCTGAAAACATACTAAGTGAAAGAAACCAGGGGCGCCTGGGTGGCTCAGTGGGTTAAAGCCTCTGCCTTCGGCTCAGGTCATGATCTCAGGGTCCTGGGATCGAGCCCCGCATCGGGCTCTCTGCTCAGTGGGGAGCCTGCTTCCTCCTCTCACTCTGCCTGCCTCTCTGCCTACTTGTGATCTCTGTCTGTCAAACAAATAAAATCTTAAAAAAAAAAAAAAAAGAAAGAAACCAGACACAAAACATCACATATTTTGTGATTCTGTTTACATAAAATGCCTAGAATAGGCAAATCTACAGAGACACAAAGTAGACCAGTGGCTGACTAGGGCTGAGAGGACATGAATTAGATCATTGAAAGTGACCACTGATGAGTACAAGTTTCTTATGGGGGTGATGAAAACATTCTAAAATTGACTATGGTGATCACATATAGATCACATATAAGATCACAACTCTTAATATACTGAAAACCACTGAACTATATATGTCAAAAGTTGTATTTCATGGTATCTGAATTACGTTTCAATAAATCTGTTTTTTAAGAGCTATAGACCATATTTGTATATAAGTATATATCTTTATATATTTAAATATTTTATATAATATACAAATACATATCCTTCTCTGTTTTGTATATTTATATATAACTTCAACAGTAGTTCACTAGCTCAAGTGGTCATATGGTGACTGATTTTATTTTCTGCTTTATATTTTTCCTTATTTTCCAAATAGTCTACACTCAACACACAACCAACGAATCAAAGTTCACTTTCAGATCAAAGGGATTCTATTCAGTGTCAGCCAGGAGAGGCAACTGGTCCCACACCCTGTGGGCAAGAAAGCACAAAGGTACAGCCGTGCTGCAGAGCAGTCTGGAAATACTTCTTTTTTGACCTAGAAACTCCACTTCTGGAAATCTCTCCCAGGGAAATCATTAAGGACAAGCACAGAGACCAGGCTGAGAGGCGTTCGTCACAGCTTTACTTATAACAGTAAAAAGCTGAAAACAACCTCCATGTCCAAAAATAGAGGCTTTTTAGTTAAATATATTATAGCTTATCCATATAATGAAATGCTATACAGCTCTAAAAGTGTTTATGATCTGTAGCGAAGTGGAAAAAAGCAGGTCATAAAGCAGTGTATGTGGTATAATCTCATTTATACAAAAAAAATCACTCATGATAATTATAGAGATCTAAAAGTAAATGCACTAAAATGTTAACAGAATTTGGCTCTGGGTAGACTAGGTGACGGATATTTTTATGTTCTTTTGACCGGTCTGTATTTCTGATTTTTATATAATGCTCACATATGTTGTCTCTATCAAGAACAATAAGATAAAATTATAGGGAAGGGGCACGCGATCAACCCATGTGACAGCTAGAAGCCCTGCTGGCTGCCCAAGGAAAGGAGCATTCTAGATGGGATTGGGCGGGGGGGGGGGGGGAAAAAGGGGGGGGGGGGGAGGGAGGGCGGATGGGGACAGTGAGACCATCACAGCCACCAGCTGCTCCCAAATGCAGGTGTGCATGAGGACGGACTATACAAATCCCCTGTTGGTAAGCTCAGATTTATAGATTTCAAAGCATTTTCCCATTTTGTTTTATTCAGCCTTCTCAGTATTCTCATCTGAGCATTATCCCCATTTGGCAGATAAGAAAAGTGAGACTTAGAGACTTAGATCAAATGGCTTAAGAATCACAGAGGGGGGCGGCGCCTGGGTGGCTCAGTGGGTTAAAGCCTCTGCCTTTGGCTCAGGTCCTGCTTCCCTTCCTCTCTCTCTGCCTGCCTCTCTGCCTACTTGTGATCTCTCTCTGTCAAATAAATAAATTTAAAAAAAAACAAAGAATCGCAGAAACAAGAGCTCACAGCTTATCTGACACCAGACCCTTGTCAACAGCACCCCACTCCAAATGAGCATTTGTGCTCAGCTGAAAGGCAGCTCAACAAAGCAGACAGAGCAGGGATTCCGAGTCCACAGGCCTTGATGTGAGTCCCGCCCCACCTCTGAAGTTCAGCCTCTCAGCTCCTCCCAGGGAACGCTAATCTCCGTGCACCCGGCAGTTGCCAGAATGAGGAGCTGTCGTCAAAGGCCAATCCGCAAGCACCACACATGGCTCTGGGCAGGGCGGGATCAACACTAACCCCCTGGAACCCTGAACTCGGGGTGGCCGAGCCCGGAAATGGCCACTGCTATGAGAAAGACCTCAGATACAGGCCTAAGACTGGACTGGGTACAGTTCCCACTGCCCAGCTCTGGCCCCATCCCCAAGCCAGAACAGGGAAGTCTTTCTTTCCCCAAAGGCCCTCCAGCCCTGGAGACCACTCTTCTCTAAAAGGCCCCATCCCTTCAGTGCGGACCCACCTAATGTGGTCTGGTCTCAAGGAATAACCAGTCCAGTCCACGGTGACTCTGTCACAGAGCAGTCACCAGGCTCCTCCCCAGCCGTCCCTTCTCCTTCTCCCCTGCAAGGACCGCCTCCAAGGAGGGAAGGGCACACAGGGCCCTGGGCAGCTCTGAAGAGAGGGCTCCTATTCAGAAGAGCTGTGCTGTGGACATTTGTCATGGACTCTCCCTCTGATTCTCCTGGTGGGACCACCGCCCCTGTGTCACAGCCTTCATGCCACACTGAAGCCAGTCCTGGGGCATGAGGCTGGCCACTGGAGCTGGATCACAGGTGGGAATGTGATCCACCAAGGCCACTGAGACACAGTGAGGATGTGGCCCAGGTTAGAGAATCCAGGGTCTGGGGCTGCTCCAGCCAGCCACCTGGAGCCTGAAAGGGGAACTGACACAGACTACAGCAGGCCGAGGAATGGGGAGAAAGAACCCATCTTTGAGCCTGGAATCCAGCTGCCACTGAAGTCAGACCGGGTGGGGTTTTCTCTCACCAGCAATGCAAAGGGCCCTAACCCACGCAACTGGGCAGAACTTCAAAATGGGTATTCAGCTGGGCTCAGAACCTCAACTCTCCATACACTGACCCCAACCCTGCCCCCGCACAGCCCCAGCACGGGGGCTCTGGCCTCCCCACCAGAAAGCCCTGCAGGATGGACCTGAGTCCGCACAGCCTCCTCGGCCCTCTCTGTGACCATATCACTTGTGTACCACCTCTGCCGAGCAGCTAGCTGGGGCTGGGCAGGCCAGATGACATGGACATGTGCCCCTGGGCCACACCCTCTGTACTCTGGAGTCCCCAGCAACCATCGCATCTCTCCAGTGACACCCTCTCCCACCAGGCACAAAGCGGCCTCACCCCCTCTCAGCTGTGCCTCACCCCTAACCCCCAACCCACCCTGGCAGATTCTGCCTCTGTGTGCGGGCCGGCTCGAGAGCTAATCCCTGGTCACCATGTCTGTGCCTGAAGCTGAACAAAGGGGCCAATTGGCTCAGAAGACAGTCCCCCTGCCCCCTGGCCTGGAGAGGGCAGGGGGCCCTATGTGTGACTGTGACCCCCAGATGCCTTCGGCACTGGTAGAGCCTGACCAGCCTGCTGCCAGCCCTCCACACCCAGGCTCCCCCAGGAACAGCACACCAACCTCTCCACGGACGGAGCCCGCATCAGTGACAGCCCGAGCACTCCCCAATAAATACGCTTCTACTTTCCTGGGGCAAACTGGGGCTATTCCTGGGAACCAATATCCCAGGATGAAAAAAAAAAAAAAAAGCTGTGAAGCAGGAAAGTCAAGCATCCTCGTAGGAAACGCATCCCTCACGTCTCGGGGGTCTGGCCTCACCCTGACATACAGGACTGTTAGAATCAGCCTCTGAAGGGAATAGAGCAGATATGCCTTCATTCTCTTTTCTCTTCTACTTCACAGAGGGAACCCCTGATTAGAGAGAGATGCTTCCTCTGTGGCCTATGTGCATGGAAGCCTTTAGGGAGGATGACAGTTTGTAAGTCATAACCACCCACGATCTGAAGAATTTCCAACTCAACTCGTTCCAAGCCTTTTCCCATGGCACCTAGATGCCGAGGACCGGCAGGGTACAGGGAACAAACACACGGGCGACGCGTGATAGAAGCCCCTCATCGAGGGACGGCGTCCCTTGTGCTGATGTATCTGAAGCTTGCTCTGGTGGGAGGCCCCCCGGAGACAGCGAGCAAGCCCCAGGAGCATCTTCTGAAAACACCTGTCAAGGAATGTGCTAGGTCTCCTGGTCTAACTGCTTATGCTAAGCTGAAGTCCGTGAATGGGTGAAGACACTCAGTTTCAAGCTGGGGAGAGCAAGGCTGGAATCCAAGCCTTTTGGAGCTGGCATCTCTGTTTAAAGACTGGTGCTCATCAGCTTTGGGGAAAACGCAGCACTTCTGAAAAGCCTCCCTTGCGAGTTCCTTTGCCCTTTCACCCTGCCCGCTGCAGAAGCACGGGTCCTCATCCCTTCCTGACACCATGTCCTGAGACAGGATGCTCAGCTTCACACAGCGGGCCATCCATACAGAGTCCCGGGCCAGCTTTACATGAGGCAGGCAAAAGAAGCTGTAACATTTTCCAAGGGGAGGTCATTACGTAATCCGAATGCTATCCTTCATCACACCTGCACTTCTGGAAGAGCAAGAGGTCCATGAGCTCTGCAGACTCTAGAGAATGGGAGGTCTTTAGGGATTGGCCCGAGGCCTCTGGCAGGAAGGGGAGTCCAACCAAGACTCATAAGCGTCTCCCCTCTTATGAGCACTGTGTTTAGCAAGCTTTTTATGAAGATAGCTGTCTGAGAACTCTGAATGGCTCTCACCTCTTAAAGGACCACTACTAGAGTCAACAGTCCATTCCAATGTGAATGGCCTTTTGTGAAAAAACTGTGAACATGGGCCCAATTCCAAAGACCTCTAACCTTCTGGGTCTGCCTCCAGCAGGACTGGCTAAACAGAGAGGGAGTGGGTCTTGGGTCCCCCTTCGAGCAAACCTCTCCAGCTGCCCCCGGCCACTGGGTGCTGCCCATCCTCCAACACCGTCCACACCGATTCCTCCCCAAGTGACACTCCGGACCTCAGTCTCTGCTTGCTCTGCCTCTAAAGAATTCTCTCTCAACGTATTGCTCCCAGGTCCACTCTTGGGACCACACCCTCTGTCAGACAAGGCAGATATATAAGGCAACTCTCCCCTCCTCCCTGGAACTGAATGTTACCTAGAGCTCCCAAAGAAGTCTATCCATTTGGGGGTCGCACCCAAGAACAAAAGGAGCTAAACTTTGTTGATCCGCCAGGCACGGTGCTAAGAACTTCACCCCCTCATTCCCTATAATCACGCTATAATGTAGAGACTCCTATTACCTCTGTTTTATAGATGAAAAACCTGAGCCCCAGGGAGGTGAAAGTCACTTGCCCAAGATCTCATAGCTAATAAGTGACAAAGCTAGAGATCAAACCTGGGCAGTCTGGCTCCAAAACCCCAGGCTCTTAACCAAGGCATCAAAGGCACAATTTCAAACCCAGGAGCAAAGGACGAAGAGAGAAAATGAGAGGCTCCATGTAGCTTCCCGACACTGCGCTGCCTTCTCCACCTGGCACAGAGGTCATGCGGTTTGACAGGAAGGTTTCCTACCCCCTCCTGGCCTTGCCTACGGCTTGGTGGGCGTCATCAGGCAAATCCCTTCACCTTTCCAGCACAGTGTCCCCAGTGGAAAAAGAAAATGTTCGTATGAGGGATGATTGGGAAGGCCCCGCTGACTCTCTACCATCAATCCTTCTCTGCTTGCTACCGTGTGATCTAGAAAGGAAGCTTGATACCAGGCCACTGTTCCCAGGTTCATAATTTCCCTCCTCCTCTCCTCTTGGAGAGCATCAGGTCCTCCATGTCCCCTTCATTCACCTGAGTGCAGGCTACTTCCTTCTCCCTGCCCCCTTCTACAGACGTCAGCTGGCTGAGAGACCAAGCTCTACTGGACATGTCTAATCAGAGGCTTACGTGAGACCCCAGTCTTCTTTTTCCCAGGCTCCTGGTGGCGATGTATGATGCTAGAGTAACCTCTCTCCAGTGGGCTGTAAGCAGAACCGACATGCACTTCTTCTGCTCACCCCAGACGTCTCCCTCTATTCCCCCTTTCCATGAGATGCGGCAAGCCAGCATGCCAGCTTCAATCACACAGATGAGGACAGCACCCTAGTGGATGGGGAGAAACAAGAACCTCCGAGAACACAGCTGCCCCACCAGCTGTGACCAGCGGTCGGTTCCAGGACTCCCTCATATTGGAGCCAGTGAGTTTTTGGTCCCTGTGAGACAATAGCGTATATACCAAGACTGTTCATAAAGGCCACATCTGGAAGGCAAGCCACTTCCAGCTCCCACTGGCCTATCTGTGGAAAGTCACCCCATGTCCAGCAGATCTAAGTTCCAAAATAGATGGTGGCCATGTGTCCACTATTCCCCAGCCTTCCCACTTGTGAAAAGAACATCTGTGGCCACTTGGTGTCCTGGAGATTTCATTTGCTACTTCAATCTGTATCCCAGAGCAAAGATGTCTACTCACTTGATTAAATCAGCACTACCAGAAGCTAAAGAGTTTCTCCATTTCGATCCCCACTCTGTTTGTCTGCATAGATTTACAAGACAGAAGGAAGGAGTTGGGGTGATAGTGGGGGGAGCTGAGATCCACTTCGGAAGTCCCCGATCATGGAAATGTACAACCTTTCAGAAAGAAATCCCTGCCAGGCTCTGTTACGGTGTGACGTCAGCATGCTCACAGAGGTATTGCCCATAATCGGCAGGGAAGGACTCTGAATCATCGAAATATGCCCGGTATGTCACCTACAAAGAAAACGCATCTCACCATGCCAGGCTAAGAGCGAAGGTGCCTGGATCACCTGAATGACATAATGGGCATCTCAGTAAAAATGCCACCAAGGGAACTTGTACAAGTTCCACTCCATAACTGAGCACTGATCACATGCCAAGTCCTGCGCTGAGCTGTGAGGATGGCAAAGAGGACAAACAGCTCCTCCCTTAGAGGAACTCACAGACCGGCAGCAGCGCCTGATACTGGGACAACTGATGCTAGTAGGATTCTCACGTCACCTACTGATCTACTGAGCAAAGACAGCAGTGAATATGATCGACTCTGAACGGGTGAGTCCCGGAGGCTGTCAGAGAAGAAAGGACGTGTGAGCTGGAGGTACAGAATTTACAGGAAGAAATCTGGGCAAGGAGCAGGAATTATGGTGGAGGAACAACAGAGGTGAGGCTGCCAAGAGGGGTCTATGTGCAAATCAAGAGTGTCCTCTAGCGATCTGAATGCTTTCTACATGAAGAAACCTCACCTGGTCCAAGCATGCTCTGATCCACATGCCAACAGAGTAGAATGGTTAAGAACATGGGCTTTAGACGGAGGCCCCCTTTGCCTCTCACTAGGAGAACGTGGGCTCTGCCTCAAGTCCTGCCTCGACCACTTCCTGGCTTCAGGACCCTGGACAGCTTATCTAAACTCCCTGTGCCTTGGTCTTCTCATTTTTAAAATGGGAAGAATAATAGAGGCCACTTCCTAGGGTGGTGGTGAAGACTGGCTGAGATACCCAAATAGAGAGCACCTAGTAGGCATTCCAGTAACCTCGCCCAGTCTCATCTCCCTTGTCTGTAAATTACCGGTTTGGAGGATTTCACAGACAGTGAAGCCCTGAGTGATAAGGAATGACGTTGGCTGCGGATTCCCAATAAGCCAAGGCAACCATTATCTGGCCAGAGGAAGAGCTCGCAGTCATGGCTGGAAGCGCAGATGTGGGAGTGATACTCCCAGGCTCTGGCTGAAAACCTTGGTCTGGTCAGACCTCGGGAGACTGTGGTGGCAGGGGAGAGGTGCGCACTGGATGCCCATCGTGGGGGCAGCTGCACTTAGCTCCAGCCCGGGCTTGCCCTTCCCTTCTTCCTGAAGAAACCAGGAAGACACATTTTTAACAGGATGGTCTCAAATTGGCAATGTCAGCAGCTATTTCAAAAGCGCTGGAAACGCTGAGCTGATGACACCACAACTCTCCCTCAAGCTCCGGCAGGCTTGTGGCTCACGACAGAGTACACTGGCATTCACCGAATGTTTGTCCACAGTCTCTCGTGGAAAGTTCTCAAGGACCTTGAAGAAGAAAGAGGAACCAAAGAGTGCTGCTACACAGAGTTAGGACCAAGAGCCTCTTGAACTCCTCAGAAAGCTGGCCTGTCTTTGGGCATCCCCACAAATTAAAGGCACAATATTTTGGTTACTGTAAGTCACTTCTTATGGTGCCCCCATCAAACACTTGGCTTTTATGCTAATATTTAGATCATGTTCACTATGTGCTGGGCCTTCAATATGTAGGAGCTTGTGGAATCTGCTGGACAGACGGAGAAATCGAGGCACAGGGCCAGTACATGGTGGCGGTGGGCAATGCAGCAGGCAGGCGGCTAAGCTCCGGTGCTCAGAGCCACCACTCCGCATTGCCTCTCCCCTGGCCGGCATCGGTTCTTGGGGCTGGGGCCCCCTGGGTTGAGAACCACTTCCTCTGGTACAAGCAACCCTTCCCTCTCCTATATGTGTCTGACACTGTGCGGGCCCATGGAAGCCAGCCAGGACCAGGCCTCCTGGGAGCCAGCCAGCGTGTCCCAAGTGCCTCAGCACCATGGCTGGGGGCCCACTGCTAGCCACGTATGACGTGGGCCCAGCCCCAGCAACCATATCTCCTGGCCTCCTCGGCCACTTGCAGCCACGAGGCTGAGCAGACTGTGCTGCCTACAGAGGGCTGCCGGGGCCAGTCCATCTTAGAGCCAATGTGAGGGCCTGAGCTCTTGCTGCGAAGCAGGCCCCAGAGCCATCACCCCTCCACACTAGCAAAACACTCCTGGCGACAGCCCACAGGGCCCTGGGTGCCCGGCGATTGCCCGATGAAGCTTTGCTCTCCTTGCAGGATATCGTTTCTGGCCCCATGTCGCACATAAACTCCCACAAGCCCAAGTCATGTGAGGGGACAAAGCAGGCAGCAGGAAGGTGGCACACAGCCCAGCACAGCCTGCAGAGCCCCCAGGACCCCTCCAACCTCAGGGACCCAGCCTCAGGGGACTGTGCCCGCCGAAGCACCAGTGCACTCGGCCAAGAGTGACAGTGTCTTTCCCTGGCCCGCAGGGAGGTTCAGAAGATTAATTAGACGAACCTGGCAGTACTCGAGGTTCCCCAGGGAACTGGTTGAATATGTCACCCCTGACACAAAGCTCTGAAGTGTGCCTCAGGCTGGGTCTTTGTTCACAGGACAAGCCAGTCAGACAGCCCACAGCACTTGAGTGCCCAGGGCCCAGCCACAGTCAGGCACAATGCATGGTTTGGACAGTAGGTGGCAGGAGGGAGCAGAGCTGCTTCAGATGCTCCCTTTCTTCAGGTGGCCTTTCAAATTCATATTCAAATCCTCCTCCTCCTCCAGGAAGCCTTCCTGGCCCTGCCAGCCTGTGTGACCCCTCTGGCCTCTAAAAAGCTATTAGCCATGTCCGACTTTTACCATCTGCTGTCTTGTTTGGGGCTGATATTTTAAGATAACATTTGATAAACATTTAGTATGCGCCAGGTACCATGGTCAGTGCTTTACATACGTTATTTGACTGAATCTTTAGAATAAATCTATGAAGTGAATGCGGTTATACCCATTTCACAAGTGAGGAAGTGGCAGCTTGGAAAGGTCAAACAATGTGTGTCCTGCGTCTGTCATCTTCCTCTCATGGGACTATCCTCTCACGTGGGATTGCAAGCTCCTCCTGAGCAACACTTCCTTCCAGCCCCAGAGCCCCCAGGTACACAGCTGAACACCAGATCACCAGCTGTTTCAGCGACTGCCATTCGCAGGGACCAATCTACCTTAATTCAATTAGCCCAGAGGCAGCATTAACACTGGTCAGCCACGTGGTGAAGGGGCCATAACAAGAATCCTGGCCTGTTCTGGGCAGTATCTTAATTATTAAAAAAAAAAAAATTCTGCTTTCATTGCATATTAATTATCAGAACCCTTTACTGGAATTCTGCTGAGGAACTGAGGGTCTGAGGGAACAATGTGTGGCAGGGCCCACACCATGCGATGTGCTGTGGGCCCAACCTCGAAGCCTTGCTGGGAGGTGCTGAGCCAGGGCACAGGGTCGGCCTGTGGGCTCCACGCAGCATGGCCTGGAGGACAGCCACCCAGGAGGGAAGGTGTGGGCTCACCTTTGGTGGCGTAGGCTTCCGCAATCATGCGCAGCCTGTAGGGAGGGACGGCTGTCAGCGGCAGGTCATCGAGGCCCACCCGGGCATAGATGTTGAGAGCCTCCTTATAATCTCCTTCCACATAATTCAACTTGGCCATGATCAGATTGGATTCTTGTAGGAACTCTGACTAGAAGGAAAAGGAGAGAGAAAAACATTTTCCTACAATGCTATGAGTAATGCTCCCTTGGGGACCCGCCACCTGCTGCCTTGGGGCTCTCCACAAGAAATCACCCACATGAAGGTTCACAGTAGAACTGTTCACCATGCCCACTGATGGAGGAATGGATAAGGAAAATGAAGTCTGGCCTCACAGAGGAGTATGACTCAGCCACAGTGTGGAAGGAAATACCGCTCCATGCTTACGACAGGGATGACCCTCAGAAACACCTCGGCAGGTGAAAAGGCCGATCAAAAAAGGCAACATGTTGTGTGCTTCCATGGACATGAAATGGCCTGAGCAGTCAAAGCTATGGAGGCAGAAAGTAGATTAGCGTGTGTGCCTAGGGCTGGAGGGTGGGGGATAGCAGGTGACGCTTATGGGTACGGGTTTATTTTGGGGGTATAAAATAGGGTAAGGACTGCACGAGTCTGTGACTATACTAAAAACCACTGAACCGTACATTCTAAATGGGTGAATTACATGGCATATGAGCTCTACTTCAAGAAAGCTGCCATAGGGGCACCTGGGTGGCTCAGTGGGTTAAAGCCGCTGCCTTCGGCTCGGGTCATGATCCCAGGGTCGTGGGATCGAGCCCCGCATCAGGCTCTCTGCTCTGTGGACAGCCTGCTTCCTCCTTCTCTCTCTCTGCCTCTCTGCCTACTTGTGATCTCTGTCTGTCAAATAAATAAATAAAATCTTTAAAAAAAAAAAAAAAGAAAGAAAGCTGCCATAAACCAAAACAAAAGAGAATACTGAGGCTCCCCGCAGGCCCACGTCCTTGGCTGTGCTGGGCCAAGAATGGAAGGGACGCTTTATGAACAAGACACACAAATACCTGTCTCAAAAAAGGACATCCTGGTGCATCCTGCCTGCTGCACGGGGGGGTTGGGGGGGTGGGGGGGGTGCCACAAGACTATAACCCAAATAACCCAAAGAGAGAGGTTTTCTAAACGGGTGCAAAACCCAGGACTTGCTTTCTTTCCAGGGGCTAACTTTTCCCACTGAGCCATTCTTGCTCGTTCAGGTGACTGAGCCCTGGAGCCTCTGCCCCAGGAGGCTGCAAGCTCTAGCAGTCCTCTGATGGGTCCTCATTCCTCTCCAGGCAGGAGAGGTTGGCTTCCCTAGTCCACACCACCCCCACCCCCCGCCTCATCCTCTGCCCTTCTCCCTGGCCAGTACTCATCAGCAGGAAAAGAGGAGACAGCCCAGCCTGCTATATTAGGAAACAGATTTCTCAGCCTCTCGCAGGCCTTTCCTTGGAACCCAAGCTATGCAAGGCTAGATTTTCCCGCTTATAGGAGCACCTCGGGAAGCTGCACTGCCCTGTACCCTTTAACCATGATGGGGTGGGCAATGCCAGCTAGCCAGCCAGAGCATGGCAAAGCGGCTGTCCGCCAGGATCGCCAGCTTCCGGGCATTTCTTTCTTTCTTTTTAAATGTAGTTGACATACAATGTTACATATTTTTCAGGTGTATGACATAGTGACTGGACAACTCCATAAGCCATGCTGTGCTCGCCACAAGTGTAGCTACCATCTGTCACTTTGTATCTGTCACCTTACATCTTGCAAGGTTGTTATGATACCACTGACTATATTCCCTGTGCTGCCCCTTTTATTCCCAGGACAAATCCATTCCATAACTCTATCTCCTGCTCCCTTCACCTATTGTGCCCAGCCCCCAACTCCCTTCCCTCTAGCAACCATCACTTTGTTCTCTGTATGTATAGGTCTGTTTCTGCTTTTTGTGTGTTTATTCATTTGTTTTGTTTTAGATTCCACATACAAGTGAAATCATAAGGTATTTCTTGAAGGGGGCAGGGGCAATAGGCAGCATTGAAGAGATGGTAAAATGGGCAAAGGGAATGAAGGGAGCAAAAGGGGTTTTTTTAATTAAATTTTATTATTATTATTTTTTAAGTAGGTTCCATGCCCAACGTGGGGCTTGAACTCATGACTCCGAGATTAAGAGTGGCATGCTCTAAGCCAGCCAGGTGCCCTGAAAGGAACAGAAAAAGAGGGTTTGAGTGGCCCAAGAGAGAGAGAGAAATTAAAATGCAAAAAATTAGAATTATATTTGCAAACAGAGAAATCAAAGCAGACTTAAGAGAAAAAGAGTTATGAAAAAAGACCCACCACGGGGGCTCTCCACCCAGAGAAAAGGCTTCCTGGCAGACAAGGCTGCATCTTCCTTCCTACCTTAATTAAGCCTTCCAGCACTGGGACCGCTGGTTTAAAAGCAAAAGGAAGGGGGAGGGGAGTGGCAGTTAGTGTTGACTGGGCACAATCTGGGGATGCACAGTGGCCACGGCTGCCCAACTGTGTGGATGTACTTAATACCACTGAACTGTACACTTAAAGATGGTTATGATGGCAAAGCTTGCATTAGATATTTTTGGTTACCCAAAGAAAAAGATGTTTAACGCAACTTAAAAACAATTTTTAAGTTTTTGTTTTTGTTTTAAGAAAAGTAAACTACAAGGCTGGATGGAAAAGATGCAAGAGTCTGAACAAAATTCCAAGTGCAAAGGCACAGTGTGGACACACTGGGAGAGCCTTGCCGAGCAAGTGTCGTCAGTGACTCCACATGGAGGCCACTTGCTGCAGAGGGCAGAGACTGGCCCCAGCACAGTGCTTGTGCTGCTGTGCCCATGAGAGACACGGTTTTCTTGACTTGACTCGGAAGCAGGTCTCCTGACTCCCAGGCTGGGCTCCTTCTGCCCCACCACACTGCTATCTTGCTCTGGTCCTTCCTGCCTCAGTCCATGTGTATTCTGTGGGCACCTTGTCTACACTGGGCTTGGGCAAGTGCCCCACCAAGAGACACACTGATTTAAGCCAAACAGAGAACAAGTTTCACATTAGCCAGCTATTGGGGCGACACACCCATGCAAAAGCTGGGTGACTTTGGAACATTCTCTATAGGGTAGAGGAAGCTAAAAAATGGCCACCACAGGAGAAAAAACTCTAGGTAGAACCAATAAAATCGCAGTAAACGACATATCTCTGGTGCTACGAAGTTGTGAAAGAGCTTCCACATCCAAGCCTTAAGACAACCCTGAGCTACCTATGCTTACGGATGAGAAATGTGAAGCTCAGAGAGGGTAAGTAACTTCGCTGAATCACACAGCTTACAAATCTAGAACTGGAATACAAACTCAGGAATTCTAACTTGAAATTCCATGTTCTTACTACTACACTGGGTGGAGAGCAAAATCCATCAGCACCTGGTGAACCAGAAGGTTAATTTTCACAATGAAGTCAGGGATCTAGAAGGGGGAAAGAAACTAGCCAGATGTCAGGCCTGGAGCATGGTCCTCAACCTTTCTCCCCTAGCACATAGCCACACCCTCTGGCCTCTTGAAGGGATGCTTGAATCTGGGAAGCAAAGCCCACATGTCCACTGTCCCTCTACCCTTTTTCACTGATGAGGACCAACCATATCACAAACTGACTCTGATGAGAAGTATGGCATGGCCCTTTGAAAGAAACAGGGAAAGGGAGACCATGTGTTCTAAAGGCCCAATTTACTTAAATTTACCAAGCGCTTAGTAAACTGGCCTGCCTATGTTGAAGTGATGTGTGGGGCACCTGGGTGGCTTAGTCAGTTAAGCGTCCAACTCTTGATTTTAGCTTAGGTCATGATCTTGGGGTCGTGAGATCAAGCCCTGCATCAGGCTCTGTGCTCAGCATGGAGTCTGCTTGTCCCTTTCCCTCTCCTGCTCCTCCCTCCACCCCCACTCACAATATCTCTAAAATAAATGAATAAAATCTTAAAAAATAAAAATAAAAAAATTAATTGATGCTCTCAAGCCAGCCTGAGGGGACTGGAGATGTGTCCAGTGGAGACAGACATACACAAAGGCCTTTCAGAAAGGAGGCTTTCTGCCTGCATTTCCAGAAGCCTGCAACCACATAACTGAAAACACTAACACTCACTTATACAAACGTTGCCCAGGCCCCCAAATGCTCCAGGGCCACGGAGGTGACCAAATGACAAGGAGGAAGGACATCTCCTTGGGGTCACACAGCAATTTGGGAATAGGCACAAGCTTCCAAAACAGATACAAAAAGTAAGCTAAGGAAACGTGGCTTCTTGGGGCGGGGGGGGGGGGCAGGGAATGTACACAAACATGAGAATAAAGCCCAAAGAAGTAGCCCTGGAAGGTTCTGAGATGGGAAGTGAAGAAAAAGGAAAGAGAAATCATCAAGGTTAAAAGCAAAGAGATAAAACCGAACAACAGCCCAAAAAAAATTTAAAAAGCCCAACCCAAATAACAAATGGGCAAAGCACCTGAATAGATTTTTCTCCAAAGAAGACATACATAAGCACACAAAAAGATGTTCAACATCCCTGATCATCAGGGAAATGCAAAGCAAAACCACAGTGAGCTCTCACCCCAAAACTAATAGGATGGCTACTATCCAAAACCCAAACAATACCAAAGAACAGAAAATAAAAAATGCTGGCAAGCATGTGGTGAAAGTAGAACTCATGTTGGTGAGAATGTAAAATGGCGCAGCTGCTATGGAAAATAGTATGGAGGCTCCTTAAAAAATTAAAAACAGAATTACCACATGATTCAGCAATTCCACTTTTGGGTATATGCCCAAAAAGAACTGAAAGCAAGATCTGGAAGAGATATTGTGAACCCACATGCATAGCAGCATTATTCGGGGCACGTTGGTGGCTCAGTGGGTTGGGTGGCCAACTCTAGATTTCAGCTCAGGTCATGATCTCAGAGTTGGGAGTTCAAGCCCCACATCAGGCTCTGAACTGGGCATAGAGGCTGCTTAAAAGATTCTCCCTCTCCCTCTCTTCTCTCTCTCTCCACCCTCTAAAATAAATAAATCAATAAAGTTTGTATTATAGTAGCGTTATCAAAGTCCCAAAAGGCAGAAGCAACCTCAGGGCCCACTGACAGAAAAACAAAATCCAGTATAAACCTACAGTGGAGTATTACTCAGCCTTAAAAAGGAAGGGAATGCTGTCACACACTTCAATAGGGATGAACCTTGAGGATGTTACATTAATGAACTAAACCAGTCATAGAGAGACAAATGCTTTACAATTCTGCTTATCTGAGGGATCTGGAGCAGTCAGAATCACAGAGACAGAAAGTAAACTGGGGTTGCTGGGGGAGCAGGGAGGCTCATGCACAGAGTTTCAGTCTGGGAGGATAAGAAAGTTCTGGAGACGAGATAACGGTGAGGGTTGCACAACAGCAGGAGGGCAGCTGAGGACCCTGACCGCTGGGTGCAGGCAAGCGCAGGGGTGAGGAGCGTGACCTCAGAAGGGCAGGAAGAACAGGCCTCAGCCTTCAGGGCAGGGAAGAATCTGGAGCTCAGGAAGTGAGCTAATAGGTATGGGGGGGGCGCCGGGGGCAGGGGGGCGCCGGGGGCAAGGGGAGAGAAACGGAGAGGAAAGGAGATTCAAAGGAAGCAAGAAAGGAATATGTGGTGAGAGGGAAAGCTGAGATGTTTTTGGGGGGGGGTTTTTTTAGGTCAAATATTACTAATACGATTTTTATTCTTTCCTTCATATTAACCTCCAATGACCTCTAGGAGAGTCTAGAGACGGGAAGACAGGGCAGGGGAGGAGCAGAAGGGTAGCGCTTAAGGTCTCCTGGGCTGTGGGGTTAGGGCCATGGCTCAGGCGGGGGGGACAGGCCCGTCCTGGCTGCCTCCCACACTGAAGTACCAGGCCAGGAGGAGCCCACACCGTTCCAGGCCACAGCGGCCTGGGGACGCTCAGGAGCTGCATATTTGAGGCAGGAATTGAAAGGTAAACGCCCTCCTGACTAACTTCTCTCCTTCCCAGAGTGGGCCTGGCGTCAGGTTGAGCTCTCGGCCCTATACAACAGCTCCCTTCCAAGCACCTGGAGAAGATTTTTCAGAATAATGAGTCTCTGAAGACTCAGCAGAGAGACCCTAGTGAGCTGGAAGCCCCCAGAAGGTAGTCGACACACGCAGGGCGAGCGGGCCTGCTTCTGAGGAGCCGCGCCGTGGCAGCATGCTCATGCGCTCCCAGCACTGCCCGGTCCATCATGGGCCGTCCTTCCCGACGGCTCACTGCCCCAGGGAGGCTCACATCACCCCACTGCCCCCCTCAGCTCAGACACCCACAGTACCTTTAGGTTCCCACGGTCCAGGGCGGCGGTCAGGTGCTTTCGGACCTCGGTCAGCTGGGGCCTGGGGCCTCGGGGACTGGCCCCCTGCCGCAGGGGGTGCTCCTTCAGGGACTGCTCCAGCTTCGACTCCCCAAGGAGGAGCTCTGCCATGTCATCTACAAAGAACCAAATGAGAAGCTAAATGGGAGCCAGGAATGGTCTGCATGATTGGGAAGCCCCCCAAGGACTTTGGGACTACCATGCCCTTGCTATGTGCCCTCAGCAAGGCCCTTCTGGAACTTCATAGCCTTAGAGGGAGTCCAGGTGGGCACCAGCTTACAGTGAATCCTGTTTATAAATAAGAATGTTCCAGAATTTGTAAGCAGACAGGGGATAGCTCATTCCTTTGTCACACATTTACTGGATCTAGAAAGACTAGAGATATATTAATATAGCGAGAGTACAAGTTCAGTAGGAAAACACAGCTGTCTGACTTTATTTTTCAGCAGGATCTGTATAAAACAATACTATGTATTTCCTCGAACACTGAAGCAGTAAAATCTCCTAGCTCTTTTGTGTTCTGTGGTCTCACAAATGGATGTGAGCTAGAGCAATGTCTCGTGCAGTCAGATTCTTAAAACAAGTTAGTGTCAAAATGATCCTGAATGCACACGGTTTGTTTCTGCCTAAAACTCAAAGCTACATAGACACTGACAACTAGGAACCTCTCCATGAAGGTTTCACCCCTAAGAGTACTCTACTTAGAGTTGCAATTTCATTATTGTCTGTGTCGGCTTGTTAATTAGAATGAAGAGCTCACTCCAGAAGTAGCTCTTGGGAATCCACACATCTAGACATTCTGAATAAACCCAGAACAATTCATACACCAGCCTAAGCTTGACCTATTTGGGACAGGACCTAATTGTATTAAAATATAACCACAGTGTAAAAGGTAGCTACATAATGTAGCTACCACTGGGCTGCAAAGTGGGGGGGACCCCAACTGGAGTTAGGGGCCAAAATGGACTTTAGTTTTATCTTTAATATTACGGTCCCAGAAAGGAGAACAGATTTGCCTATTATTTAGGTAGTCTAAAATTAACTCCAGAAAGAGTCATGGAGCACCCACTGAGATTCTGAGTGGTAGGTCCACTGAAGGCTGCGAGCTATAAGGAGAACCTCTGGCCAGTGACCCAAATCTGCCAAATCTAAAGTTCTCAGCAGTGTCTCTGTCTGTGTACTGGGAAGCCCAAAATAGTCTCTTACAGATGAGACCCAGGGTCCTGGGGTCAGCCAACCCACAGCAAACCAGGGCTGAGTTAAGCTACCGAACTCAAGAATCCCCTCAGTTGTCTAAGAAGGAAAAGCAAATTGCTTTTAACATGAGGGGAAGCTCGGGGCGGACCCACAGCAGCACCCTACAGCAGAAGACAATGAAGCGATGTCTGCAGAGGGCACAGGGACACACAGCATAAGCCAAGGGGCCTGGAGCGGGCCCCAACACAAGTCAGGTGCAAGAGCAGCAAGCAGCCTCCTCCCAGAAGCAGGAGACCTTCCTGAGAATGAAATGCAGCTAAGAAAGAAATCCAGAGCTCAGGAATGAAGGATGTGTCAGCAAAGGCCTGACCATGAGGATCAGAGCATTTACATATAGAATACTAAATGCCTACAAGAATTAGTTACAGAACAGAACAGGACTGCTTGCTATAAACCAATACAATGCAAAAGTGACAATGTATCAAAATTGGGAAGTGCTACAAAACATGGTAATACATGTTTAAAGAGAAAAACATGACTCTGACCAACTTCACTGCACTCTTGCAGGAAACCATGCCACACAGTGACACATTTATCTAGAGCTCAACAATTCCCTTAGATTCACTTTTTGTTCCCTTCTTCCCATTAGTACTTACTGATACTTTATTTATTTTTTTTAAAGATTTTATTCATCCATTTGACAGACAGAGACCACAAGTAGGCAAAGAGAGAGAGGAGGAAGCAGGCCCCCCACCGAGCAGAGAGCCCCATGTGGGGCCCGATCCCAGGACCCTGGGATCATGACCGGAGCCGAAGGCAGAGGCTTAACCCACTGAGCCACGCAGGTGCCCCTGATACTTTATTTTTAAAACAGCTGCTGCCCAACAGATATGGATGCAAACCACATGTTTAAAAGTTGCAGCAGCTATGTTAAAAAAGGAAAAAGAAACAAGTGAAATTAATTTTGATAATATTATTTAGCTCAATTATGCAAAATATTGCAATTGAACAAGCAATTCATATTTTTAAATTATCAACATGTTTTATATTGCTTTTGTATTAAGTTTTCCAAATCTAGGGGTGCCTGTCTGGCTCAGAGCATGTGACTCTTGATCTCAGGGTCATGAGTTCGAGCCCCATGTTGGGCTCAGAGCTGACTTAGTGTACTTTGCACTTATGACACATTTCAAATCGAACCAGCCACATTTCAAATGGTCAGCAGCTACCCGTAGCTAATGGCTGTGATATTGGATGGGAATGTGATCACCATTTATAAAAGTATGCCTGTTTATCTT
>RCUC01159557.1:0-22109 GCA_003697995.1 Taxidea taxus jeffersonii
TTTTTTTTTTTCAGTGGAATACACAGAACTTGATGTAATCAGTATACTTACATTGTTCAACTTTTCAAATATGTCTTGGTCATTCGGGGCACCTGGGTGGCTCAGTCTTTAAGCTCTGCCCTCACTTAGGTCATGATCCCCTAGTCCTGGGATTGAGCCCTGCATTGGGCTCCCTGCTCAGCGGGAAGCCTGCTTCTCCCTCTCCCGCTCCCCCTGCTTGTATTCCCTCTCCTGCTGTGTCTCTCTCAAATAAATAAAATCTTAAAAAAAAAAAAAGTATTAGTCACTCAGGCTGCTATAATAAGCCTAAAAAATAAAGTTTTGTTGGCAAATCTGCATGCCCCTTTGGGTTTTTACATACAATTAAATCTTTAGTCATGAAAAAGACATTCTTAGCATATTAAAACTGGAAGTGTGTTAAGCTTTTGAAAACAGGTCTCTTTGCATTACACATCTCTGTTTTGTGATTGCATTTGGTATTTTATTTTAACCAAAAAATGGGGGGGGGGGTATTTTCCTTTAAAACCAAAGATACCAAAAAAGTGAAAACTGAAGACAAAGGGGATTCTGAAGAAGGGGCCCAAGCTCCTGAAGGGACAGAAAACAGTGTGGAGAAGCCAGAAGATCAGGAAGAGGACAGCGAAGTGCCCAGCCTACCCCTAGGACTGACAGGTAACTTTACAAAGTTTTCCAGAGAGACCTTAAATATGGCATGCCTTCTGGAGTATAGGATTTGAAGTTTCAGTTGTAACTTTTAATTTACCTATAAAAAGTATTGACAAGAAATATTTTTATATCTAGTTACTGCTGCTTTATCCACATTGTATGCCTTATTCTTGTCATTTCTGTTTTATTCTTTTTCTGCATTTCTAACACTAAATATTTTGGTTAGCACACAAATAGCTTTTGGGGTCCTCTCTTCCTTTGGTTTGTTGTTTTCTAAAGTTCATTCCATTTTGTAGTAGGAAAATCATTGGCCCAGAAGTTTAATACTGACCCAGTTAGTAGTAAGAATTCACATTATTGAGGGTGACTTCCTTTGGCCTCTGTTTCTTCGTAAGGTCAAGAATTTGGCCAAAATCACTTGCCCAAACCAGAAATGTCTAGGAGTTCCTTGAGTTGTTCAGTGTGGGTTTTTTATTTGTTAAAATAAAAATTTTATTTAAATTTTATTTAATTTTAAATTAAATTTAAATAAAATTTAAAATTAAATTTTATTTAAATTTTTATTTAAATTTGTTTTTAAATTTTAAATAAATTTTTAAAATTTATTTAAATTTAACTCTAACCCCAGGGTTGCTTAATCAGAATTGCAAAGGTTATGGCAGTGATTCTCAACCAGGGCAGTTCTCCTTCCTTGGAGGGGTATCCACATCATCCTGGTTTACCCAGAACTTGACCAGTTTTAGCATCTGAAGTCCTGTGCATAAACCTTCTTAGTCACAGGCAAACCGTGAAGGTTGACTGCCAACACATTGGGTTTTCAGAACTAGGGGCTGGTACTGTCATACAGTGGGTGGAGGTCAGAGAGGCTCCAGAACATCCAATAATGCATGGGACAGCCTCTCACAATGAAGGATTATCCAGCCCAAAATGTCAGTAGCGCCAAGGAGGACAATAGCTGGCTGATAAGTTGGGCAGGTATGGAGTGGGGGCTCCCCGAGGGATTTTGGTGTCTTCCCCAGCTGAAGAACCACTGCACACTTGACGTGTGTGTGAGCCCAGTCTAATGGAGTGTGGCTATAGCTGATCTTGCTTGTCTTTTTGGCGTGAGATTAACAGCTCTTTTGTTTGACTTTGCACTTAGTTTCTCTATACTGGATGCTTTCACTTTTTATTAAACATTTTCGATTTCTCTCGGCAACACCCCAGTACGTGACATACTCATCTCACACAAGTCCCTTGACTATCTATACCTGCTCGCCGTCCATTACTATTTTTGTTATAGGACAGGTTCTAGACGTTACACAGCTGTCAGCAGTGGAGAAACTGAAAAGTCAGGGTGTTTTTCCTAGTTATATAGGAATGGTGGGGGTTAGTCTTTCTTACTAGAAGAAGCTATTTCAGCTTCATTGCCACCCAGTGACATTTTCAAACAGCAAAACTAATTCATACAGCCGTAGTAGTATTAACTATTAAAGATAATTTTGCTAATGATAAACGATCTTTATTTAGGCGCTTTTGAGGATACTTCATTTGCTTCTCTTACTGATCTTGTCAATGAGAACACTCTCAGGGCAATAAAAGAAATGGGTTTTACAAACATGACTGAAATTCAACATAAAAGTATCAGACCACTTCTGGAAGGCAGGTATGATTAACATTGATGTTTGGGCATTAGTACCTTTTTTAAATTTTTTTTTTTAAGATTTTATTTCTGTACTTGACAAACAGAGAGGTCACAAGTAGGCAGAGAGGCGGAGGGGCGGGGGGAGCAGGCTCCCTGCTGAGCAGAAAGCCTGATTCGGGGCTCGATCCCACAACCCTGAGATTATGACCTGAGCCAAAGGCAGAGGCTTAACCCAGAGGCCACCCAGGCACCCCATTAGTACCTTTTTAGTGCTAGTCATTTAGAAAGAAGATGCTGCCATGTTCTGTTGATGTTTGCACTGTGCTTTGGGTTGATACATCCACGCTTCATTAAAGGCTTTAAGTTACTTACTAATGTTTGAAGAAAAGTGTTCGTTTCTGTTTTATAGCATAATTCTTATTTCTCGGTTAGATCTGTAACCTCTGATCGATTTCAGTGGTAAAGAAGCTAGGGACTTTGTTTTTCTTATTCACATTCTAGCCTTGATGCCTGGAATGTGATAGTGTGTAGTAGGTGTTCAGTAAATGCTTGTTGAATAAGTAGACTAAATGTCTCTCTTTCCTTTCCATTGTTAACATTTAGGGATCTTCTAGCAGCTGCAAAAACAGGCAGTGGCAAAACGCTGGCATTTCTCATCCCTGCAGTCGAACTCATTGTCAAGTTAAAGTTCATGCCTAGGAATGGTGAGTCTCTGATCCAGTGGTTTTTGGTGGTATCTCCCTAGAAGGTTATCATAGCTGTTATAGGTTCATGTCAATAACTACAGCTAGACTTTAACCATCTATCATTTTTTGCCTTTTAGGAACTGGAGTTCTTATCCTCTCACCTACTAGGGAACTGGCCATGCAGACTTTCGGTGTTCTTAAGGAGCTAATGACGCACCATGTTCACACATACGGCTTGATAATGGGCGGCAGCAACAGGTCGGCTGAAGCACAGAAACTCGGTAATGGGATCAACATCATCGTGGCCACCCCAGGCCGCCTCCTAGACCACATGCAGGTAAAGCAACACTGGAGGGTGGTGCCTGTCTCCTTGTCTCATGTGAAACCTGAACCTGACCGCTAATGTTTTTCTTTGCTTTTGTCTTGGTAGAATACCCCGGGGTTTATGTATAAAAATCTGCAGTGTCTGGTTATTGACGAGGCTGATCGTATCTTGGATGTTGGGTTTGAAGAGGAATTAAAACAAATTATTAAACTTCTGCCAAGTAAGTAGGTTTAATATCTGCACGTGGTTTGCCAAGTAGTTGTTGGAAGAGATGAGGGTGGTTCCTCTGGGAAAGCCATTCATCCCGGAATAGTAATCTCGCCAAGCCAAGTGATTGTGGCAGTCAGCCCTAGAGGTAGTTTGCAGTGCAAGAGTCAGACTTACCAGTAACTTGATACAGTGTCTCACTTAACATCTGTCTCACTCCCGTCTGCCCCCACTACCCCATCTTACTTTTTCTCACTGCCCCCGCCCCCCGACATCTCCCAGGCAGCCATGAGTGTGTTGCCTGCTGTGTTGTACTTGACTTGTGCATACCTGGGTTATAGTCCTTGCAATGTTATGAACTGTTTATGTCTGTAATAAGGCCAGGATTCCATTTATTATATGGTTTATTTTCTCATGCTTTTTGAAGTATAATTGATATAGTCTGCACACATTTTAAATATACTGTTTGCTTTGACATGTTTACACCTGTGAAACCCATCACGCCAATCATTGGAGAAAACTGCCTTTGACCATTAAGTATGGTAATAGCTATAGTTTGTTTTTTGGTTTTTTTTTTTTTGTAGCTGCCCTTTACCAGATAGGATGAGAATGATCCCTTCTGTTCCTAATTTGCTGAGATGCTTTTTTGTTTTTGTTTTGTTTATCTGCACATACTGGTGATTTTTATTAATCCAGAATGACATGTTGCAGATACTGTAGAGTCTACATTTATTCATTACAGAAATGGCTTCCAAACCATTAGACATGAAATCGCAGGAACAGGGGCACCTGGGTGGCTTGGTGGGTTAAGCCTCTGCCTTCGGCTCAGGTCATGATCCCAGGGTCCTGGGGTTGAGCCCTGCATCGGGCTCTCTGCTCAGTGGGGAGTCTGCTTCTCCCTTTCTGTCTACTTGTGATCTCTCTCTCTGTCAAATAAATAATAAAATCTTTTTTTAAAAAAGCTTTAAAAAAAAAAAGAAATTGCAGGAACAGCATAAAGTGGAACAGTAACTTCACAATCGGAAGTAGATGTTAAATTCTATCAAATGCTTTCACCATGTCTGTTAAAATGATCAGATGTTTGCTTTTTTCATTAAGTGTTTCTTTAAATTTTAAATTTGTTAATTCAGTAATTTTATCGGTTGATTTTCAAATATTAAACAACCCTGCATTCCTGATGCAGGTCATGATGTATTATCATGGTCATATGGTCATGATGTATTATCCTTTTTTTTTTTTTTTAAAGATTTTATTTATTTACTTGACAGACAGAGATCACAAGTAGGCAGAGAGGCAGAGAGAGAGAGAGAGGAGGAAGCAGGGCAGGCTGTCTGCAGAGCAGAGAGCCCGATATGGGGCTCGATCCCACGACCCTGGGATCATGACCCGAGCCGAAGGCAGCGGCTTTAACCCACTGAGCCACCCAGGCGCCCCTGTATTATCCTTTTTATATGCTACATTCACCTTTGCTCAAATTTTGTTTAGAAGTTTTGCATCCGTGCTTAAGAATCCTTGTTGGGTTTCGGTATCAAGGTAATGGCTGGCTTCAAAGAATAAGTTGGGAAATAAAAACTCGGCAAATCCTGGAGAGATTGTGCAGAATTGTTAATATTTTTTCCTTAAGTGTTGATAGAATTCACCAGTGGAAATCTTTGGGGCTAGAGTTTTCTTTATGTGACAATTTTAACTGCAATTTCTGTAATGGATACAGAGTTATTCAGGATTTCTGTTTCATCTCAAGTGAGTTTTAGCCATTTGTCTCTCAAGGAAATTGTCCATTTTATCTGTCAAATTTATAGATGTAAAGTTGTTCGAGATATTCCCATCTTAATATCTGTAGTGATATCACAAATCCTGTTCCTGCTAGTTCTACTCAGTATTTCTAGCACTGAGGCAATGGTAAAGAGTCCCTGAAATATTGGGGTTATTTTTTATCTGTATCTCTTTCAGCACGCAGGCAAACCATGCTCTTTTCTGCCACACAAACTCGAAAAGTTGAGGACTTGGCAAGGATTTCTTTGAAAAAGGAGCCATTGTACGTTGGTGTTGATGACGATAAAGCTAATGCAACAGTGGATGGTCTTGAACAGGTACTCTTTGTCAAGATCTTACATTTTCGGATCATCTTCGGTGTGTTTTTGTAATTGTTTGGAGGATCATCCCTAAAGTAAATGGACTGATGAACTTTTAATTCAAATACAGTGAATTTGGGTATGGGCTCTTGGCATCACGAATCTTGGATTCTGGATAATTTGATTAGCTGTCTTTATTCTGTCTCTTAATACTGCTTGCCACATAGGAGACACTAAGCACTACTGAGTGTAAATGCAATAAAAAGCAAAAGAAAGTGTTTTTTAATGATCTTTTGCTCTAAGATGCAAAGTGAGTTAGTGGATAGAGAGGCTAGCTTCAGGCACATTGCAGTGAAAAATTGGAAATGAGGTGATAGATCCAGACTAGGTGGATTGAAAACAGAACTTTTGAGTATTTTGATGAATAAAATATTTCAAATAATGATCTCACTTAAAAATTGTGTTCATTGTATATTTTTAAAATATATTCACTAGACTTTGTTATCTTGTTTAAGACAGTGCGTTTAGGCTGTAGTTATTTGAGATCTTGCTATTAGGGACCTTTTTAAAAATGAAGCATTGCTATGCTTTAAGCGTTCCAACATGTATAGATGTTACTTTATTATGGTTGCACAAACTGTGGGTAACCAGAAGTCTATAACCTCAGAAATACGAAAAGTATTTAGTATTTAGTGAATGTATCCAATAAAAGGAGTCAGAAGGGCAAAATTAGCCTTCAGTTTAGGGATGCTTTACTATAATGAACTCAGTAATTTTGCTCTAGGTAAGGCACGTTGGTGTATACACAATGTTTATCTTAGCTCTCCATCAAATTGTATTGGTTCATGAAGCTGAAAATGTCTGATTATTTTTATCTGTCACTTGAACAGGGCTATGTTGTTTGTCCCTCCGAAAAGAGATTCCTCCTACTCTTTACATTCCTTAAGAAGAACCGGAAGAAGAAACTGATGGTCTTCTTTTCATCCTGTAAGTCTGTGAAATACCACTATGAGTTGCTGAACTACATCGATTTGCCTGTCTTGGCCATTCACGTAAGTGATCATCATGAGTTTATTAAAAAAACAGTTAACACTTATCAGGTATATGGACTGTGGGGTTTTCTGTATCACTCTCTCTAAACATAGAATGATCCCATGTGGAGGGAGTTTTGCTGGGTGTGGAAGGGTGCGGACCACAAAGGGATAAGAGATACCATCCACCTAGGGGAATGAGATACACGCCAGAGAGTGAAATGGAACTGAAGCAGATTAACAGCTCCACAGCTGGCGGACTGTACATCCAGACCTCCCAGAAATGACTTCAAGTTTCCAGCTCTAATGGATGCTTTGACTTGATTCTAGGGAAGGCAGAAGCAAAATAAGCGTACAACCACATTCTTCCAGTTCTGCAACGCAGATTCAGGGATATTGTTATGTACTGATGTGGCAGCGAGAGGGCTGGATATTCCTGAAGTCGACTGGATTGTTCAGTATGACCCTCCAGATGACCCCAAGGTAACTGGCACCCTTGGAGTTTCTCCTCAAGGGCTCTGTGCTAAGGAATGAACTTTCTGGTTTCCCTAAGACACACCATATTTCATATTCAGAGGTTGATCCCATAGTTATCCATGTCCTGTTGTACTGCATGCTGACTGCAGTATTTCTCTGGTGCTGATAGTAGCTAGGGCTACAGTAGCAAGACCCAGCGGGGGTGTACCAAGATTTGAGAAGCCTCAGTGCAGCTGAAGTTAGGAATGTCATGTGCTTGGAATGGTCTGTGAAGAGTGGTAAGTGTTAAAAGAAAATAAAATTCACTTCCAGAAAATAGGTAAGATTCTGTAGCATATGTAGTAAAAGAAGTTTTATTAAATCTTATCAACAGTAGTATATGATATAAATTGTTAGCTAGCACAAAAACATGTTTAAAAAGTAATTTTGAGGGACACCTGAGTGGCTCAGTGGGTTAAAGCCTCTGCCTTCAGCTCAGGTCATAATCCCAGGTCCTGGGATCGAGCCCCACATCGGACTCTGCTCTGCAGGGAGCCTGCTTCCTCCTCTCTCTCTGCCTACTTGAGATCTCTGTCATATAAATAAATAAAATCTTTAAAAAAAAAAAAAAGTAATTTTGAAGACAAAGCACACTTAGTAGTCATTAATGTGAGTATCTCATCCAGTGGGTATTGGGCCTTGATACATGGCCGTTACCTCTTTGGTCATGGTCCATACAGAAGTAGGGGACATGGCCAGCATGTGTGTGACACGGCCCTAGGGGAAGAGCACCATCTTGTCCAGATGTGCTGACATGCTCTGTCCACTACCATGCAGGTTCTGGAAAGGCAGGTACCCATAGAAGTTGGTGTATTAATTCAGGTTTTCTCTCTCTAACAAAGGAATATATTCATCGTGTGGGAAGAACAGCCAGAGGCCTAAACGGGAGAGGGCATGCCTTGCTCATTTTACGCCCTGAAGAATTGGGTTTCCTTCGTTACTTGAAGCAATCCAAGGTAAAGATCTTGGTTTGGAAAATTTTAAGCTGGGGGCAGATTTCTGTTGGTAGAAATTGTGCCAGTGCCACTGGCCTAAGCACCATTTCTGGTTGGGTCTGAGGCGTCGGGAGTTGTTGCAGTGCTCTGGAAACAGAACAGTTAGATTGGGCCGGGGAGATCTGATGAGCGTCTGGCCTGAAACGTAAACAGCTTTTGGCCCCTCTTGCTCAGCAGTACATCTCGGAGTCCCTAGGCATTGTCCCTTTCCCTAGCCCTGTTTGAAACCGCCTCTACCCCTTCTAAGCTCCCTCACCCCCAGGTCGTCTCCACCTGCCCCGCTGCTGCAGCCTTGTTTTCATGAGGACTTCATTCACTCCTGCTTCTTCCCATTCTTCCTGTCCCATACTCCTTGACCCTCTTTTACCTCCAGTCTTTCCTATTACATCTCAATCTCCCACTGAAAAAACAACTTTGACCCTAAACCTATTCTCCTTCTCTCTCTGCCATGGTTGCTGCTGATTGCCTTTCTTCCTTCTGCTGTTTTAGAAAGTGGTTTTTCTTTCCTCTTTACTGCCCCCTTAGCCTGATCCCTAGCCCACCCTCATCTGGCTCTGGCCTCAACTCCATCCACCACACCTGATTTCATTAGACTCCTAACTGACCTATTTGTTGCTCGATCTTGTGTGCACTTGTCAGGACATCTCTTGACATTTGCTTCCCCTTTGGCCTCCTTTGGCACAGTCTTACCAGGTGGATTTTCCTCCACTCTGAAAGTATGTGCAGTTCCTAGAAATGGCCTTTGTGCCTTTGCTCTAGAATGCTCTTTTCTGGATCTTCTGAATGCTCCTGGTGTCAGTGAGCTATGGTGTGTTGTGGGACGCCATCACTGATCTCCTGTCATTGGCATTCCCACAGCACCAGTGCTCATCCAGCTGTTGCCTTACCCCCAACCTATCCTCTCTCAAGACTGCAGGCTCTGAGGGCAGGACTTGGGCAGCTGTTTTTCCAGCACCTCTCTGAGGTCTGGCATTTTTGCAGTTACCTAATAAGTGATGACTGGTGAGAGATCCTTCCCATAAGGGCTGTGTGGTGTTCATGAGCTCTGGTATCACAGACCCTAGTCACAGGGCAGGGTGGCAGTAGGACAGCTCTCCTGACATGGAGGGAGGGACCCGTGGTCCTGACTGGAAGCATCAGGCTGTCTCATGCTGCATCCGTAGAGAAAAGGGCTTCATTGACTTACTGTTCCTGTCTAGTCTCTCTACTTTCCTTTTAGGAAGGTTCCTCAGCACAATGCATGTGAAGATAGCAGAGGTTAGATAAGACCTTTCCACTGGCTGCCGGAGACCAGAGGAGCAGCTCTCTGTCCTGAGGGAGTTGCACAGGCCTGGCTATCCTTCTGGTTCTTCATGGGACAGGATGCTTGTCACTGTTAGATCATCTACAAGTCTGAATACTGATCCATCTTGGTTTACTAATCTTCGTGCTTTTGTTTTCTAGGTTCCATTAAGTGAATTTCAGTTTTCCTGGTCCAAAATTTCTGACATTCAGTCTCAGGTATGTTTGGTATTTTTATTTGCATGGTTTTGTTTTTTGGATTTTTTTTTTTAAATATTTGTGAGGGGGACGCCTGGGTGGCTCAGTTGGTTAAGCAGCTGCCTTCGGCTCAGGTCATGATCCCAGCGTCCTGGGATCGAGTCCCACATCGGGCTCCTTGCTCAGCAGGGAGCCTGCTTCTCCCTCTGCCTCTGCCTGCCACTCTCTCTGCCTGTGCTCACTCTCTCTGTCAAATAAATGAATAAATAATCTTTTTTTAAAAAGATTCCTTTTTTAAAAAAAAAATAAACAAACATTTGTGAGGAAGAGGGAACCTCAGTTGGTAATCATTGTCCTCTGACTCTCCCCTTTCATGAACCAGGTCTGGACTGTGATCTTTTAGGGTCCTTGCTATGCTGCTTACCATGTTTCTATGTTCCCTACCTTGTTCCAGTTCATACCTTGTAAGAACTTTGACATTATTCTTACTGCACCCTAATTTTGCAAATATTACAAAACTTGTAACAACTATATTGGTACAAATGTTTTTTTGTTCTAATACATACGAAATCTGCTTTCGTATTTTATTGAAACCAATGTCTCTTTCCATTTCAGCTTGAAAAATTGATTGAAAAGAACTACTTCCTTCATAAGTCAGCCCAGGAAGCGTATAAGTCCTATATTCGAGCATATGATTCTCACTCTCTAAAACAGATCTTCAATGTTAATAACTTAAATTTGCCTCAGGTTGCTCTTTCATTTGGTTTCAAGGTGCCTCCTTTTGTTGATCTGAGTATCCTTTTCTTTGTTGGCAGGAATTCATCTGGGAACTGAGGGACAGAAGGTTCACTTGGGCTTAGCACTTGGTTTGGGGTGTGCTCCGGCTGTCTGGAGCCCCGGGAATTCATTCTGGTCACTGTCTGCCTGTCAGCGCTAGCACACAGTGGGCAGGGGTTAGCTGTCAGACACAGGACAGCCTGGGCTTTAGGCCTTTAGCAGTTTGTCAGGTACACCGGGAGAGCAAGAGAGTTGTGCGTTGTAGAGAGAAGCCAGAGAGGTACAGTGGCTGGGCTTGGCCTCTGTGAGGCTTCCCCTTGCGAGGTCCTGGAGAGCAGCATGCCCTGGGGCTGAAGGGAGAAGATGGGGCCTCCGAATGTTTATCCCCTCAGAGCCATGGAAAGATTTCATGCAAGGAAGTTGCAAGACTAGTAAAAGACAACAACACATAAGTGCTACCCAGGGTAAAAGGCAAGGGAACACCTGCAGTTGCTTCTGTTGCAGTTGATCCTCATGTTTTCCAGCGAGGAAGCAAACAGCAAAAGTGAGGCCTGTGAGTTAGCACTAGGGCGCCGACTCCCAAGGGACGAGACGGGGGTCCCCGTCCTCATTGTAGGTAGTGAGTAAGTGTCTGCTATGATGCATACTTGCTGAACGGTGAGGAAGGAAGAGCTACTCCTTCAGGTGGCTAAGCATTCCTAAATCCACTCCAAACAGAGGTGAAAGTCATTTGACAGTGAGGGTGGTTTTTACTGTGTCTCTATAGACTTGCTGATGTACCTCTCAACTTCTTATAAATCTTTGTCTTCAGTTTCATTGTGGGGAGAAAACAATACGCTGTTACACTGGGTTTCAAAGTCACACGTGTTCACTTTAGTCCGTGATTCCATGATCACTCCAGATTTCCTGGAAATGGGTCATGAGGGCTTATGGTCACGTTTTCCTAGTGTGGGGAGGGGTTGTGGAAGTGGAGCAGTGGGGGGTCATGCTGACTTGTTCTCTGTGTGGATATTAGATGAGAGCCCATTGTCTTGGCGTTTCCTTAACCTTCACCTTTAGACGTGAACAGCAATGACGGCAAGCTTAAAAAGAGAGGAGGTGGTGGTGGCTTCGGCTACCAGAAAGCCAAAAAAGTGGAGAAGTCCAAAATCTTCAAACATATTAGCAAGAAGTCCTCTGACAGCCGGCAGTTCTCCCACTGAAGACACACCTTCCTTTTGTCTCGAATAGCTTTGTCCTGAAATGGATTTTTTCCCCTTTCTCTAACAAAGGAATTGTAGCTTTAGGATTGGGACTGATGGAAGAGGAGTATGAGTTGACGGTTGCAAGCTCCAGGCACTGATACTTCCAGGAGATACCGCTCTTATTTGGGGATGTAAAACAGAGTTCAATTTTTCTAGGTTGTTCAAGAGCAAAACGGGATCTTTTGGATTTTGTTGGACAACAGAGTATTTTAAATCTTTTGCGTCCAAATTTGTCATTGTTTTGTGGAATGGTATATTTTTTATTTTTTTATTTAAAATCAAGTAATTAACATAAAACATATTACTGGTTTCAGAGGTGGAGTTAGGTGATTCATCAGTCTTCTCAATACCCAGTGCTCATTACATCACGGGCCCTCCTTAATGTCCATTACCCAGTTCTGCCTGCCTTTGAAGGCAGTGACCTGGTACACTGAGGGTGGTAATGCAGAAAATTATCTCGGTTTTTCTGTTTTTGGTTTTGGTTGTTTCTTGGACCTTAGCCATAGTTCTTGACTTCCCCTGAAAATGCTATTGAGGCTAGGAACCACATTACATTAAAGGTGGCATTGGTTTTTGTATATGCCAGATTTTAAAGCAATGAGCCTTTGCTATTTTTTTTTAAGAGCCCAAAGTGTGGGTAATTTGTCATTGTTATTTGAATAAAGCACCCTTCGCAGTCCTAACATTTGCTAGAAACAGTGGGAACCTGAGATTTTTGAGCCCCCTTTATACCAATATATGTGTAATAATCTATTCTCCCTTTAGTAACTTAGCAAAAATGTTTTTGCAAAAGGCACATAATGACAACACCGCTCATTCAACTTTGTTCCAAGTGGTTTGGATTTTGTTGAACCCTTCTAACTCTGCAGAGTATTCAGGAAGGCAGAACATTTTTTTGAGGAAAAATTGCCCCTTCCAGATCTGTGAAATGAAAATAGGTTTATGATGAAGATTGGGAATGAACAACAGTCAAAAAGAGCAGCAAAGATGGGGGTTTCATCATGTGGGGTTTTTGTTGTAGGAACTCTTTGACCCCAGAGTATTCAGTATGTCTTGTTTTATTTCCAGTGCATTTTATAACTATAAAATGGTTATTACCATTTTGATCAATTTGAAACCAAAGTTGCTGGCATTGTTTTGCTGTTGTGCTAGTTAATATTCATAGTCTCCTGTTAAGTACAAGCACACTGAGAACATCAAATGTGGAGGAAACAGCCTAATACAAATAGCATCCCAGTAGTTCAAAAAAAAAAAAAAAAAAATCCTCTGTGTCTGGGTTTGACCATTGTCCCCTGGCTGGACCTGTCCTCAGATTAAAGCCTTGACTGTTGGACTCCTGATATTTAAGAATGCTTCCACTAAGACATTGAGTAACTCTTTTTTTTTTTTTTTTTAGAAATAATCATGTCTCAAAAAACACACAATGACAAAGGGAAGACTCTTTTATCACAGAGCAAGAGTAAAAACTCAGTATTTTCATACATAGCCATCAGAGGTTTTGTATGTGTACTTTTAAATTTCCTATCAGAAGTGAAGTCATCCTTTACTCCCTACTTGTAACCAGCTTGTTTCATAACATGTTATTTTCTTGTGTCATTAAATAATTACATCGTTTTATATTTCATTTTATGACTATGTTTTGTTAACCCCTGCTTGGTCTGTGTAGATCAAGGTTCTAAGTACCTGCTCATCCCCGAAGGACTCTCCTAGGAGTCTGAGCCTGTCTCATGCTCCTGTTTGTCCTGCCGACGTTGACATCCAGTAGGAGTAGAAGTCAGTCTGCAGAGAAGTCAGTCTACTCATAACTCATGAGTAACTCATAACATAACACATAAAAAGGTGGAAAGATTATGCTTTCTGTAGTAATGGCTCATTCCAGGTCCTTGCAGAGTCAGGAGGTTCTGCTGGCAGGATGGCCCAGACAAGGGACCTAACAGCCACTCTTGACCAACCTGGCCAGGATTCGGCTGTGAGGGAGCCAGTGGCTAGAAGCAGAAATGGGGTCAGGGCAGCCTCATGTGCAAGGCTCGTTTGCACCAAGAGGAAGGGATCATTGGGCTTCTGTGCTGTGAGCACAGCCACTGGTGGCATGCATTGGGGCCATGAACTCGACAAACAGAATTTAAGTGGCTTCATCCAGGAGGGTTAGGATGCGCTCTGTTGAGCGCACTCCCCAGGAAAGGTCTGCTGTTAAATAGCATCGGCTACAGCGGCTCATCAAATCCGGAGCCAGCTTGGGCCTTTTGGAGTGCACACAAGATTTCTGGCCATTCAGTCCCCTGGAGTTGTGATCTGCCCCAGATTTTGGAAAGTGCTCCAGGTCAGCCTCTTCCTTGGGCAGCTGTCAGAAGAATGCAATTTTCAGGGCTACTCTCCATTGTACTGGGTATTAGACAGAAGCAGTAATTGTGCCTTTGGATAATCCTAGGTCAACATGAATCAAAAGCCTGTTCAGTGCCAGAGGACAGGAATAAATACGGCCAAGCTCCTCTTAGGAACCTGGTTATAGTACAGTGAAGGGAAAGAGGTGTCATAAACAATTGCAGTATGTTCTCCAAACCATGCAAGGGATGCAGATAGAGATCCCAGCCATTTCTAAGCCTGGGAGATCTGCATTCTTGGATTCTGGTAAAGGTTAGCTGGTGGAAAGTTACTGGAACCTTCTCTGCATGTAGAAGTTAGCCTGTTCTGGCATGGGAGTTACCAAATGTTGGTTGTGCCAGACTAGCTACTTAAGATTAACACCAACATATTTTGAGATTTTCTTGCTGCATGTCCAGGATATCGTGATTGATGTGTTTGGTGGGACAGAAGACCCTCTGGAGAGTTCTCACATACGGGTAGGTTTAGGAACATCCATATACATACAAACCAATTATTAAAACTTTTACATTCTCATCTTGCAGGGTGAAAATGCCTGATACAGGAAATGGTGTGAGGATGTTTACTCATCCACAAACAAGTGGCCCCAAGGAAGCACACAGGCCCGGGCTTTCCAGAGGGAACAGCTATGAGTCAGTTTGAACAGCTTACATGGGAAGAGGCACACTGTAGTTCAGCCTAACAGCCATGGCCCCCACTGCCTCTAGTCAAAGCTTCCAGACCCCCCATTCAATTGCAATGCAGTTGATGGGTGTTGTTGATACAGGAGAGGAAATGGTTTGTCTTGGCCACTTGTCTAGGACTCTGCCTCCTCATCTGTTTTTAAGGGGGAATGTGACAATTTAAGTGGGTGACACTAGTGGACATTTTTTGTTGGAATGGCTGCCCAGTGTCTTAACCTTCATCTGTTTGGAGACCATGCTATTTAAGCCCTGCTGGACCCTAAAAGCACTTCCCATCAGAAAGGTCCCCTGCAGCCAAGAGTGGTCTGTGACCTAGCTTTGACAGATGAGCTATGTCTCCCCAAAGCTCTGAAGGAGATACTAGTGAAGCAGGTGGCAGCTTCATCATCCTGCTCCAGAGGCCACTGTGCCAGGAGCCAGTTTTGCAGGGCCACCCAGGAGACTGCGGGGCATGACTGGCTGGGGTCTTCCAGCCCTGGTCCCCGAGCCATCTACAGTTGCCATTGTTTCAATTTGCTCCTTTTAATGAATTCAGAGTAGCTCTCTGTTGCTTGTAACTGAGAATCCGAGGCCCCTCTAACATCTGGTGATTCTAAGGCTGGGTTTCGGTCTCTCCTTCTGTGGGTAAAGTATCTAGGTGGCTTCCTATCCTTCAAGCTCTCCTTGCCCAGAGCCACCCTGCTGCAGAGCTCAGGGGAAGGATGGGCTTGGAGCAAGGCTGAGGCTGGAAGCATGAAAGGCAAAGGTGCGTCAAAGGAGGAATGAGTGACAAGCTCGTTGCCTCTTGGGACAGACCCTGAAAAGGCTAGTGTGTTGCTGGGGGTTTCGGAGGCCAGAGAAAGTGGTACCCCCAGCATCGATCAGCCTGCTGGGGAGTACTAGCCCGGGGAAGGGGCAGGCTGACAGTACTTGGATGGCCCCTGGCAGCAGTTTCTGGTGGGAGGCAGAACTGGGTGGGGTCTCTGTTCCACTGCTTACTGTGAGGCCTTGAACAAGTGACTTCCGTCCCTGGGCCAAGGTTGCTCAGCTGTAGGGGATTCAGTGGTGGCCACGGGATTAAATGCAGTTGTGCTCCAGAAGCATTTAGCAGAGTGGAGCACTCACCTATTAGAAATGACAGCTGTTGGGGCACCTGGGCGGCTCAATGGGTTAAGCCTCTGCCTTCGGCTCGGGTCATGATCTCAGGGTCCTGGGAACGAGCCCCACAAGGGGCTCTCTGCTCAGCGGGGAGCCTGCTTCTCTCTCTCTCTCTCTCTCTCTCTCTCTCTGCCTGCGTCTCTGTCAGCTTGTGATCTTTCTCTCTGTCAAATAAACAAAATCTTTTTTAAAATATGACAGCTGTTGATACCACTTCCAAGAATATCAGGAAAGGGGGTAGATGGTCAGAAACAAGAAAAAATGATGTTCTCTAGGACTTCCCTGCTCTCCCCACCACCAGAATGTCATGTGTTCAGTGGCCTTTGGGCAAGAAACTGGCCTTTCTCCCTGTTCTGATTCCCAAAGCTCCGCAGCAGAGGGAGGGCCCTTAGCCAGGGCTGGAAGGGGTGAGGCTGCTGCAGGCCCACTGGCTCTCCCCCTACACCTCTGCATAGGCTCCTGGGAGTGAGGGGTTTCCTGGGCTCCAGTTCGTGGCAGAGGAGGGCTGCAGGGGGCTGCTTCTCTCCAGCTACAGAAGGGGACAGTCTGGGGGAGAGCAGGAGCAAACACTGCTGGGCTCTATCATCCTCAAGTGTGCATTCAGGACGCTGAGGACCCTCAGAGAGGCCAGGCTCTGACCTAAGAGCTCCGGAGACTTGAATTCCTTTACACCTGCATCCCGACATCCCTGGGCAGGACAGGTATCCCCCCTACGTTACAGAGAGAAAAAGGAAGCTGAGAGGTCAATAATAGCTCTTCAGTCAGTGGCCTAGCCACTTAGGTACGGCACTGTCTCCGTGGTGCTGTCCTCTGCTGGAACCTGGGCCCGGTCCCTCTCACTGGGCTCCTGGGTGAGCTGAGCTGGGCTTTCCTCCTGCGGGAGAGGGAAGGCCGGCGTCCAGATGCAGACGGGGAGAGCAGTCAGTGCCTGAGAGCCTGAGTCCTTGCGGGACTGCCCGTCCCAGACAAGTACACCAGGCCTCATGGCTACCCGGGCCACCGGCTTTCACTGAGGAGAACAAACAAGGTCAGAAACCACATGAGTGCGGCCTCAACCTCGTTCCCTGCACCCCTAGTTGCCAGTTGAAGGACTTACTTGAACATGTGCACGTTTCTCAGAATCCTTGGCAACCATTTGAAAGAGAGAAGCTGCAAGAACCCGGGCTGTTGTATTCAGTCTTGGGACCGTGTTTTACAAACATAAAAACTGGGGTTAAATGTTAATGGAACTCCACAGAAACTGAAGAAACTTTAAGCCAAGCGGTGTATCGACCCTAAATTGGACATTTAGAGGCCTCAGGACAGACGGTTCTACAAACCCCAATGTGGCCTGGGATTAAATTCACCTCTATTTCCTGCCTTAGAGAATTATACCCCGACAAATCCAGTGGGGATAGCCCAACGACATGGCAACTAACCGTTATGTGTGCGCCTCTTAACTCTTTCAGGGCCAGTGGGCGTAAATGGGACCGAAAGCCTGGAGGACTCTGCTTTTGCCCAACTTCAGCCTCCCCTCTAAGGACCTGCTTCTCATGCCTGCGTAGGTTTCCACAGCAATATTTTCTGAGCAATAGGTGAGCTGCATTGCACTATGGGAGAAGCCCAGGAGAAAATAGTAACCTGAGAAAGTCCAAATTGTTCCACAAGCCTTGAGGCTGTTAAAAATTAGGGGTGGGCGAAGGGGGAATGGATGCATTCCCCTGGAGACTCCCTCACCTCCTCACCTCCAAGCCGCCCATCCCAAAAGCTCAAATGACAGAAGACATGTAAATGGGGAAGGAAGGACAGTGTTGAAATTCATATCAAAAAAGAAGGGCTTGGGGCGCCTGGGTGGCTCAGTGGGTTAAGCCTCTGCCTTCCGCTCAGGTCATGATCCCAGGGTCCTGGGATCGAGCCCCACATTGGGCTCTCTGCTCAGCGAGGAATCTGCTTCCCCCTCTCTCTCTGCCTGCCTCTCTGCCTACTTGTGATCTCTGTCAAATAAAAAAATAAAATCTTAAAAAAAAAAAAAGGGCTTTTCAAAGTTCTCCCACAGGAATTCTGGGAAGAAGGTGGCAGGCAGTGATGCCGGGATGATTTTTTTATTTTTCTGAACCCCCCACATAAAAGTAGGGGCACCTAGACAGCAAAACTGAAAAGCCGGCAGGCAATAATTACAACAGAAGTAGGTGATAGGTGTCCCCAAAATACAAGTGGGGTGGGGAGGTGGGTAAAGCACCAAACAGCCACGAGACCTGTGTGTTCTCAGCAAAGCAGAGGAGGAAAGACTGCAGTAGCTGATGGACCTGAGAACAGGAGAAGCCCCCCCCCCCCGCCAAATACCCAAGTGGAGCCAGTTGGAGGATGGCAGCTGAAACTGGAGGGCTTTCCCACTCTAGGGTGAGTGAGGGCACGGGCCTGCCAGACGGTCTGAGGGGCTGGAGGGGTCGCCTCCCTTTGAACTCCTTCCAGTACTTTTATTGAGATCTGTGTCACTATGTAGCTCACATACCATATCATTCACACATTTAAAGCGTTTTTCACCCACAGAGTTGTGTAGCCATCACCACAATCAATGTGTGAACATTTCCCTTGCCCCAAAGAAACCCAGTACCTATTAGTAGTCCCACCCCATGTCCTCCTGCCCCAGGCCCTGGCAACTGTTATCGACATTCTGTCATTTTTTGTGTTTTTTAAAAATTAACATATAATGTATTATTTACTTCAGGGGTACAGGTCTGTGAATCATCAGGCTTACACATTTCACAGCACTCCCCATAGCACACACCCTCCCCAATGTCCATCACCCAGCCACCCCATCCCTCCCACCCTCTCACCGCCCAGCAACCCTCAGTTTGTTTCCTGAGATTAAGAGTCTCTTATGGTTTGTCTCCCTCTCTGGTCCCATTATCCTATCACTCTGCCTCTTCCGTACCTTTCATCAAAGTGAAATCATACAGTAGGAGGCCCAGTGTGTCTGGCTTGTTTCACCTGGCACGTTTTCAAGGTTCATCCATATTGTCACACGTATCAGCACTTTGTTCCTCCTTGTGGCCAAGTAATAGTTCATGGTGTGAATATAATCACATTTTACTTATCTGGTAAGTAAAATCACATTTTACTTATCTGACAGACACTTGGGTGGTTTCCGCGTTTTGATTATTATAAACAATGCTGCGGTGGACATTGGAACAGGTTTTCGTGTGGACATAGGTTTTCATTTCTCTTGGGAATAGACGTAGGGGTAGAATTGCTGGCCTGAGATAGATGGATCTATCTATCTGCCTTCCTATCTATCTAGAGACAGAGTTATTCTAGAAATTGGCTCTCCAGAGTGTGGGAGCTGAGAAGTCCCCAGTACGCCATCTGCAAACTGGAAAGCCAGTGGGGCAGCTCAGTCCCGTTCCTGAAGTCTGAGGACCTGGAGGGGATCCAGTGGTGTCAGTCCCAGGCCACATCCAAAGGGCCGAGAACCAGGAGCACCAAAGTCCAAGGGCAGGCGAAGATGAGCGCCCCAGCTCCAACAGGAAGAAGGTGATTTGCTCTACTCCTGCCTTTGTGTTCTCTTTGGGCCCTCAGTGGATTCCATATATGTCTAAAAATTTCAAGTTTCGGATATACTTGGAAGGGAAAGCCACCACAATAGTGGGGACTCCTTTTAGTTTTATGTTGTCTTAATGAAAATAAATGTATTTGACTAAGAACGCGAGGTCCGTCCACTCAGGCCAATGGAGCCTGCAGGAGAGAAACTAGGTTTTCTGCCCTGGAGGTCAGTGGGGGGTGGCCGAGTGGAGGCAGAGCACCCCTGAATGAGCCCAGGGGGCCTAAGCAAAGGCTGGCCTGTGCCCACAGCCCCCTTCTAGCCCCATAGTTACATCACCCCTCATCAGACAAATGCAAATGGCATCAGGAGCAGAGTCCCATCTGCTTGTTTCCTCACCTAAAGGAGGACCTGGGAGGAGATACAGACTGAAGAAGTCTCACCTCCACCGTAAGAGCCTCTGCGTACTGCACATGACCCCCGGTTTTGGTAAAAGCCCAACCCCGGAAACCCAGTGTTGGTGCATCCGTATGGCCACCCCCGTTTTGCCTGACCCCGCTACTGCCGTAAACGGATTTGGGGTTGGATGCAGACCAGGCGGCCCCTCCGGGCAAGGGTATCATCTGGCTGCTTCAGGTGCCTTCCCTGCGCCTTGATGTGCCATTGATGTGCCCGGCAGGTGGGGAGAGCCGAGCCAGTCTCTGATGCTTAATTAAATGTCAAATGTTGAATATCCAGTAGTTCGTATTTATTTCTTTACTAGGGAGTTAGAACACTTTTTCATTATCTTTTTTAGCCACTTGTATTTCTTCTTTTTAGATTGCCTCATCAGGATGTCCGTCTGCTTTTTCCTAACATTTTATTTTGAAAAAATTCAAACATATGGCAAAGTTGAAAAAAATATTTCAGTAATACCCATCAATTTACCACCGACATTGTACCACTAGCATTTAATTATACTTTCAGTCGGCTTTTATTTGGAATTTTGCCTTCTTATTTGTTGTATCGCTTTATTTATTAGCATTAACCCTTTACTTATGATCACATGTTCTCGCTCCTTCTTGATGGAAGGATTTCTCTAGTTTATGGACTTCCTCTCTTCCATACTTCTGCATACGTTCCTCTCTTCACCTTCTATGTTGGTTCACTTTCCTGCCTATCAAAATTCAAATTCAGACAGACAGGCCCGGTTGTCTGTCTGAAATTGTAACTGCGTCTTTATCATTAGAAAATGTGTGTTTTAAAGTCAATCGATATACCAAAAATACAGTAATAATGAAATCTTCTTGTGAAACAAGGCACTGCTCTGGGCATCAGAAGTCTTAGACTGGTGTGATTTGGGATTTCACCATTTTGGCCCTTGGTTCACTCATCTACAAAATAAAGAAAGAGGATAAGACAGACTTTCTGAATTTGCCATTCCATTTTGTGGGGGGAAAAAATAGGATAATAGTGGGATTACATTTTAAATAGAAATTAGATTCCAAATTCAGCCCATAGTGTGGAAAATTTATATAGTTAAACTTTCCTTAGAAAATTCATTAAATCAGGGGCGTCTGGGTGGCTCAGTGGGTTAAGCCACTGCCTTCGGCTCAGGTCATGATCTCAGAGTCCTGGGATCGAGTCCCCGAATCGGGCTCTCCGCTCAGCGGGGGGCCTGCTTCCTCCTCTCTCTCTCTGCCTGCCTCTCTGCCTATTTCTGATCTCTCTCTGTCAAATAAATTAAAAAAAATTTTTTTTAATTCATTAAATCACCCAAAAAATCCAGCATGAATGTCTCTTGAGTGACTGCTGATGGCCATCAATACTAGGTTCATTTTGGCCATATTTGCATGCTTGATTAGAGATTTGACATAATACTTTCAGTAAATCCAAACAAAACTGATTGTTTCTCCAGAAACAGATTTTTTTTTAGAGGACAAGTGAAGTGATTCTTTTTTGTTTTTTGAAGAGGACTGGTGAAGTGATTGTCTTGATTTTACAGGTCATTTCCAGTGCATTTCCAATGGGGGAAAATACTCGTCTCACACTCAATCAAGTGAGATCATCACTGTGTGATAGAAATATGGAACCTGACACCAGCTTCAAATGTAGCAGGTGGACAGCTCCAATGTCACTCCCTTTTCCTCCAGGGAGCACAGTCAGTAGAGAGTGGAACTGTGTCTCTTGGGGGCTTTCATCTGTGATAGGACACTCAACCACTCAAAAAACCTAAAATGTAAGGGGCTTTTCTCTGTCATCTAACAAGAAGTCTAGGGCAGGATTGGTCATTCAGGGCTCTGTGTTATCTCCTCTGTGGTTTCCTTTGTTTTGTCCTCATGGTGACAAAAAAGTTACAGCAGCTCCAGGAATCACAGCTTCATGTGACAATATCAAAGGCAAGAAGGAAGACTGTTTCAGTCTCTCTCTCCCTTTTTTTCTCTGAGAAGTTCTATCTTAATACTATTGTCTCCATGAACACAAGATGTCTTTTCATTTACTTAAGTCTCTTAAAATTTCTTTCAGCAATGTTTGTAGTTTTCATTTACAAGTCTCACACCTCTTTGGTTAACTTTATTCCTAAATATTTCATTCTTTTTGATGCTATTATAAATGGAATTTTTCCTTAATTTGCTTTTTGAAACACCCAGTTGTTTGTATATGGAAATATAACTCAGGATGCTGGGTGGCTCAATCAGTTAAGCATCTGCCTTTCAACTCAGGTCATGATCCCAAGGTCCTGAGATCGAATCCTGCATTGGGCTTCCTGCTCATAGGGGAATCTG